>OMKZ01043143.1:0-13206 GCA_900302535.1 Neoniphon sammara
GGTGTGGTTTATGTGTGTATGCATGGTTCAGGGGGTGAGTGTGTGCATGTTTAAATGTTGAGTGTGGTCTGTGTGTTTGTAAGGTGTGTGTATGTATCCATGTGTGTGTGTGTGTGTGTGTGTGTGTGTGTGTGTGTGTGTGTGTGTGTGTGCGTGCATGAGGCAGGATAATGGTCTACCTTGAAAAGAGGGGTTAAGCAGTGTAAACAGTTAGGTTTTCTTGTGTTTTTCTTGTATTCACAACTGTCAAGTCCACATGCATTAAAGCATCAAAGCTGGCTCAGTGCTATGATGAACTGTGCACAATCCATGAGCTGCCACATTTTCTCACCGTCTATACATGTCTTTAATGGACAAGTGGGACAGAAAGAGAGAGAGAGAGAGAGAGAGAGAGAGAAAGAGAGAGAGAAAGTGTACTGGGCTGGAGAAAAAAACAGCCGGAGTGGTTTTCATACCATGTTCCTTTTAAATCTTCGGGGCAGTAAGAATCAGATAAATTAATAATAACATAAAGTTTGGTTTGGTTTGCTTTCCCCTCCCCAGCACCACCTCTTCCTTTTGCATGCCGCTCCCCTGTGTATGTTTTTGAAAATCCCCTTCATTCCTACAGACTGCCTCAGTAATTCACATGAAAGTTTTAAACTGCAGAAGATGATCTTGAAAACATTCAGGCTGAGAGGGGCAAAAAAAAAAAAAAAAAATTAAATAAAGTTTTCCACATTTTTTGTCAGAAGAGGCTTTTACTTCGCTTCTTGCATCTTCTTTTATAGTATGTAAGACCGCAACAGTGTGAGGAAGCATAAACATGACTGTAAAGGCTGTAAACTACATTGGTAAAGGGGCTAGGGCAAAGTCCCTTCTTTTTACAGTGAAAGTCATACAGTAACAGGACTGCTGTTATAGATGGAAGCAGTGTTTCGTGACAGAGAAGATGATAGTGAGATTATAAAGCTCAGACCCGAGTCAAATAATATTTGTAAATGATGTTTCTGGTTTTGCCCACTCAGATGCCACATATGTAGGATTTAATTTAATCTGGCACTCACAGGAAAGTATTACTCACTGTGTGTGACCTGATGCCTCCTGAACTGCCTTGATATGACAAACCTACCAATCTGGTACTGTATGCAAATTAGGACAAATACCCTGCACTCTTTGAAAATACCATCTGACCCAGGTCTGCCTCCTATATCAAAACTTTTAGTGAAAATAAGCACTCTGAAGCAAACACAGGCAGTATTTCCCGGAAGAATGTTTTTATCTGTCCAAGCTGACCTTGAGCTGATTCAAAATTCTAGCAGTGTACGGTGCTAAAGACAGTGGAGCGTGCTACTGTACAAGAGTGCTGTGTCAAGCTGTGAATACAGTATATCAGTATGGACAGGGACATGAGGGGTTGTTCAGACAATCTTTAACATCGGGCTTCCAGAGGGATTCCACTTACAGCTGTTTGCACCTGAAGAACCATTTTTTTTGCTGAAAAACTTCCTGAAGGGTTCTTTGTAAGACAAATAGTTCTATACCGACCCTTTTTGTTTGAAGATCATTTTTTTGGCAGGATTAGTTCTTTGGGGGATCGTTTGGAGGGTGAATGAAGAAAATAAAGATTTCAATCCTAATTTTCTATCTTTTCTGTTTTTTTGATTTGATTTTCTGAGAGTTTTAAAATAAGATGTGAATGTCAACATCAGGTGTTATTCAGTAATCCGAAAGCAATCACTATGACTGTGGGACATTTACATATTTAAGCACTCATTTTCTCAATAGAGAAGATATAGTGCTTTCATGCAGCACAACATAGTTTAATTACATAGGACATTTAGCATGTTGACCCTCGCTGGTATTGAACCCTGAACCGAAGGTGATAATTCTGTGCTCTTGCCATGCATGGAGCACCATTGTGCTTATGCAGTGTTTTGGGCATACAAACACATGAGTCAACAGTTTCCCTTCATAGAAAATTATTTAAATTATTTCTTACACTTGTGTAAAGCAAAATTACTCACATATTTTCAAATGAAGGAAAAACATTTTTGCTATTTTTAGATCACAGCAAACTACTGTGCTGTACTTATCTTGCTTGAGTTTTCAAATACTTATGACATATTTGTATAAAACATAAAAAAATAGTGCACTTATAAGAACATCGTGCCAGAAGGATCAGAAACGCGACAGCTCGCAAGGGATCCACAGCCATGATTCACAGCACACCAGTCAAAACAGCTCAGAAGACATGTGGCTTAGCCACTATACGAGCTGTGATACCATGTGATATTTGCCACTGGGTCACAGAAAACATGAACACAGTGACAGCTTGAATTAGCCTGAGTAATTCCATTAGACTGAAAACGGTCTATTTATATGCAACCTTTTATTGACTTCAGGCTGATCTTCTGTGATGTTTTTACAGAGTGAAATTTGAGGGAAATAATCCAATAATTTGATCATGCACACAAGGTATGCAGAGAGTAAGAGCAAATGCATCTGTCTGCCTAGTGCACCACACCACCAGCTGTCAGAGCAGACTGTAAAATAATGGTCTGATATCATAAATATATTGTTTCATCCACCACAGAAAGCAACTGAAACCAGTGAGGGCAATGCTAAGAGAGGGAGGACTTCATGGCAAGACATATCACAGCTCTGCCTCCCGTACCCATCGCATTTTGCGTGTGGCACTACTTTCTTAACTGCTGTTTTAAAAACCAGGAGAGCCTGCGTGCACCGATGTGAGAGTATGAATGCGCTCTTAACCACTGACCCCATGCTGTGACCAGTCAGACATGAACATTAACAGCCATGAAGAGGCTTGGAGGGGTGCGCATGTATCCCTCACTTGGCACCTTCTTAAGTAAGGCGGGGTCTTATTGCTTCTTCCTCTGCAGCACTCTTCTTTCCATGAATGTGAGGGATATTCTTTTTATATTGCCTTGCATATGAGAATAAATGGACCCGGCTTGCGGTATATTTTCATGTATGAAATTGCTTCTGGGTTTGTGTGTGCTGTGTGTCGGGATAATGGCCCTCTCTTATTCCTACTGTATTGTAACTCTGCCTCCTGTCAAAGTGACAAAAAGCAGCTCTGTTCCCACCGCTGCTGATGTTGCAGATGAGAGCCTCTGGTTCTGTTTCTACAAGAGAGAGAGAGAGAGAGAGAGAGAGAGAGAGGAGGGGAGAAATGAAAATGGGCATAAACATGGAAATATAAATAAACTGCAACCTCTGGGGTTCCACCACCCACCATCTCCTGTGCCGTGCATCTGCTTGCACCTCCAGTGAACTTGGTTATTTATCCTGTTATTTATTGTTATTATCACTTTTTATCTGTTTACCTCCGGTGTGCTCCTGTTGCTCCAGTCCCCCCGGATGCAGTGGGTAGCCGGTGAGGTCGGGGACGCTGGTCCTTTTGTTTAGGTCTGCCGCTGCCGCCTCTCCCCTCTCCCTCCGTCTCCGCATCCTCCTCCTCCTCCCTGCCTGCCTCGGGGAGTCTCTGACTAACTCTGACTCTGTTTGTGCGCTGAATAAACTGGGAGAAGATTGCATTAAGCACAAAACACAGTATAATTGTCTTTGTGATGAAGTGCTAGGCGGTTCCACTTTGAACAGGTCTTGTATCTCGTTTGTTTCTTTGCTCTTTTTCCCTCTCCCTCTTTCACTCTGATGCTGCTTTCAGGACACTTAAGGTGCAGCCCATATTAAATTACTTGAGCACATGTGCCTCACACACTCACACTGATACACTCACACATACCCTCTCTAGGTGTGTTGCTCCGTTTTCCAAACAGCAGGGGGGCTGCTGTTGTAAAGCCTCGTGTTACCGTGTCGGGACTTTCTGCATGAGAGCGAAGCCTGAACATGGCATGCAAGGCCTCATGCATTGCAGACGAGGTGTTGTTTAGGTAAATGCGATGGAGCGCTAAGCGTCTCGTGAGGTTTGCGTGTGTTTTGTTGCAGATGCTGAAGATGGAGGGGGCCTGCGAGGAATTTTGATTCCCATATTGAATGCAGTGATTCTGTTTGAATCCAAATGTTTTCAGTGTTGCTGTTTATCGCTAATCTGAAAATAGCAGAGCTGATTTTTACTTTTCATATCATGTTTACTAAGGTGGTGTAAGAAAAACAATTCAGTGATCCTGTTCAATCTAGACTGACTCTGCTGCTTGGAGACTTGATAATATAGTCCTTAAACAGTCCAGCTCTGTGATCAGCAATTCAACAGTATGCAGTGGTTTCACTAGTGTCAATTGATACTGAGTTTTCACCATAGCTGAGGCAAAATTAATTGCATATGATTATCATCATTACTATTGTCAATAGTCTGATCACTGATCACCATCACCAGGGAATCTTGTCTCCATAATTACTTCTCTATCTTTTAAGATTGCTTTAGGTCTCCAGGGAAATAATCAGGGAATTAATCCATATACTTCTATTAAAGAGAAAAATATCCCTAGCTAAAAGCCTTAAAAGTTTGCTCTGTTTTGTTTTGTTTTGCCTTGCAAAGAGACTATTAGCATCCTCTTATTGGAGACTGTTACATTTTTTAACTTTTTTCACATCAACAATGTATGTGGCTCTCTACAATCTAGTAGACACTCCAAAAATCAACCCCAAGAGCACCTAAAGCTTGTCTTTGTCAGTATATTGATATTCATTCTGTAATTAGACATGTATATATTTAAGTTATCCATGGCCTAATAAATCTCATTATTGATTTTGCATTATATTACACAGCAGAGCATACAGACAGGCAGCCACACACAGTAGGAAACTGTATGGGAAAAGCACAATATTATTATTTATTTTTTTTTTTTTAACCAACATGTCTCATTACAGAGAGCAATTAGTGTGTGCACCATGCATCAGGCAATCATGCTTTGGGTGCTTTTGTTCCAGCACAGACTAAATGAGTTTTTGAAAGCCAGAAATCTCAGCAGCTGGCAAAAGATTTGTTCAATCACTGGCATTGATCAACAAACATATCAGCAGCACAGCCTCATGACATTTTGTGAAACCAGCACAAACTCTGAGATGCAGATTATGTAATGTGAACATGAACAATGTGAAGATTATGTTGCTCAAACAAAAAATTAGATTATGTGACAATACCACAAACTGGATTATGCCTCAGTAACACAAATCAGACGTGCCATTTTCTCCTGTTGATCATGTTAGACAGTCAGCTAATGCTTAAGTGTAAGCAAGAATGACAGCTGTGGTTAAGGGTTAAAGTTAGCATAAGGTTTTGGTCATGGTTAAATAAGAGAAACTTTTAATTTCACTCAAAGCAGAAAGCTTCAAGACATGTTGGGAACTGAACCAGAGTAAAAGGCAAATACAGCCATCCACCACCCCAACCACAGCACCTTAGTTTCCACTATGCTAATGTCAAACTACAGCCTGTTACTTGTCATATCTTATTCACATAATCTTTTCCTGGTGGGAAAAACAAACAAACATATTTTCCTGCATTTTTGTGCACAGAACGGCTACTTTGATTTTAAGACTTCAAAGACCACAAGGCTTCTATCAAACCCTCACACACATTCAAACAGCATTTTGCGCTGTGGAATGGTAAAAAATCTTACCTATTGCACCTTTAATATATGACAACATTTCACAAACATTTTCCAGATTAGCTTTACTGTAGAATAATCTATAAAGAATGAACCAATGTTACAGATTCACTGTACTTATCACGTATTCCTTCACCTCTCATTTTTCTTGGCCTTTTGTTGACTCATGTAAATTAGAAATAACAAATGACTCTGAAGCAGAGACCTCATCTGTTGCAAATAAGGTGAGCACTCCTCATCAAAACACAATCAGCTTCCTCCCTACAAGGGCAGCTTAGATATTACAGAACAATGAAAAGTAGTAGCGATACTTTGGTTGTAAACAAAGAAAGTGGAACCACACCAATTTAATTGCCACTTTGCATCCCGGATGTTGAGCCCATAAAGGATGGAGCATAAAACAAATGATGTTCATTATACAGGTTGGAAGGACAGAAGTGCAAGTTTTAAAAAGTAAGCAGTGAAGTCATACCTAGCATTCTGCAATAATTACCTCAGTTGACTTACGGCAATATTTTTGCCCTTTAGTTGTCAAGGTCACTGAGAAAATGTGCACAGAAAGGTTGAATTCAACTGTGACCCACACGTATCTTGTTCGATCTGCTCTCCTCTGCTGTCAAATCTGTTTCCAGTAACTGCAGTAACTGCAGGGATTACAGCACCTATTCAGAAATTAATCCCCTGCACATGCACACACACACACACACACACACATACAGATAAATAAATAAATATAACCATACATTTACATGTCTCAACCTCAGGTGATTGAAACACAAATGATGGATTCCCCTCATCAAAGCATGTTAACTCTTGCCCTGCAGGCAAAGCGTAGTTGGTATGTTGAGTTGAGTAACAAATTAAGTGCAAATAAGAGCACGGAGGCCTTCAAAAGATCCATTTAGTTCTGCCTTGAGCAAACAACGGCCATTATAAAGTTTGAAGAGACACAATTAGTGCTTTCAAAATTACACATAAGTCTCTATAGCCTTACAGCCAACAAAATATTTTAAAGACTAGTATTCTATATTGTATAAGGATTTTGATCTTCAGTAAGTGCTGTGCTACAAGGTTGGGTAAAGACCATGATATTGCATTTGTCCTGTGATGGTCCCAGTCACTGTTAAGGCACACTCAGTAAAATAGGGCACTGGAAAATGCAGAAGTGTGCTATTATGGCAGAGCACTAAAGGTCCATTATCCTCTTAGAGCAGCAACAATTATTTATGTGAACATTTTCTGCTAAATAGTACTTCATATACTTCATTGATGGAGGTCAGGGCAGAGGGTCGGGTACAGAGCAGCAGTCTGGAGCTGGTAGGGATTCAGTGTCTTGCCCAAGGGCAGGAAGATGCTTGATGCTTGAAGATGAATCCCACATCCAAATTAAATATTACCACCTTCAGGACCACTGAACATGTATGAAGGGCATATGTCACCTGTGCAGCACACAGAAAAGGAATCCAAACATAGGTCGGGGTTAGACAGCCTGGATGAAGATTGTCCTGCTGGAGTCCTCCGGAGCATCACTGCACCTGCTGGTCTGAGAGTGATGGCTTTCAAATCCTGTCCCGTCTACTGAACTCTACTGCGCTCCACCGTCAAATCTGATTCCAACATACAACAGGGATAACCTATTTAGAGATTAATCCTTGCCACGTAAAATGCATTTCTGTTTCAACCTTGTGAGCCATGGGCGGAACATTTTGGGAGGCTGGGGCTGTTTGCGCCCTCTGTGCATAGCTGAGAGATGATATTGCACTTAACATGCTTTTGTTCCCCACAGCGGCGTGTTTCCTTACCGGCATCCCGCCTGTTTTATTCCATGTGATTAAATTTTACCACAGCCCACCGTCTCTCCTTACTTGAACTCCTAGATAAAGCAGCTCAATCCATTAATGTCACTCAAGCACACAAATATCATATGACAGTCCCAGAGATAAGCTTTGGAAATGTAATTGTTCTCCAGATGTGTTAATTCATTCAACAATGCTTGGTTGTAGCTGCCAGAGTATCATATTCTCTGGTACAGGCCTTCAGGCATGTCTGACGGAGTGAGTGATGTTTTTCAGTTATCTGTGGGCAAGTTGTTATTTTGATGGGCACTAGGATTATTAGACCAATATAGTTGTCTGTCAGTGTATTGGGCCAATATTTACCTGTTATTATATATTGGATGTCAGCCAGTCATATCATCCACTGCTGATATGATGACGGTTCCTCCATGACTGGATGACAATTCAGCAACTTAAAAAGCAGTCTGTGAAACCTTCAGACCTGCACATTTTACTTTTCCATTTAATTTTTTAGTAGTTTCTGTAACTTAATTGTTGCATAATGGGTCCCAAGATTTTTTTTTAATCAGAATCATCATTTTGGTCAAGGTTGAGAGTTTCTTCTTTATGTGAGCATTCATTCATCATAACTTGACTTTGTAAATGGCATGTTTTTGCAGGTCAGGAAATTTACAAGAACTTCCAAGGTCTGAGTCCAAGTCAGCCCAGCATTTGCTGAGTTCGCAGCCTAAGGGTGTTGATGTATACAAGACAATGTATTATCATAAATGCTAAATAAAGCTTGTTAAAAAAGCACCATGTGCAATCCTTTTTTAGAGAGGACAATTTCAAGATGTATTTGAGTGTGCTGTGAGTTTCCTGTTTTCAAAAAAGACATTTATGATGGGTTTTGAAAACGTGTGCCCTGTTGGACTGTGCTGAAGGCTAGCAAGAAGCTGCAGCAGAGTGGAAAGTTTGTCTTCACTAAAGCTAACAGTCAGGTTATGCTGTGTAAGGTTATAAATGATGGGCATCAACATTTTAATACAGCCTGAGCAGTATCAAACCTATCGTTTAATAGCAGCTAACCCTGAAAAAATAAATTAATCTGCGTTTCAGTGTTTTTTAAGTTTTTGTGTTTCCTCATGCTTTTTCAATGTCATTTCAGCCCTGATTGGAATAAAATTCTAGTGGAAAACCTGAATGCTTGCAATTTTGGGGTATGAAAAGTCTCAGATTTAAAAGTAACATGAATCCTAAGAATATCAGTTCCTGTATTCGGCCTTGAAAAACCCATATCAGTCAAACCCTATGGCACATACAGACAGTGCTAGCAGATTAAACAATGATCAAGAAAGACATTAGTTTTTCCTGCCTTTCAAGACTCACATCAGCTAATTCAAAATATGGCCCATGTTTTTTTTTCTCCCAGAGTTCATCACGGCTTCAAGCTACCATTTGTTTGATATGGACTGTTTTCTAATAAAGAATGGATCTATTAGTGAAGAGTGGAGGCAAGTAGCCTACCAGGGCTTGGGGTGATGAATAAGTCTTGGCACTGATATTGAGGGATATATTGTTTTCTAGGATGTCGGAGGATTTCATCTGGTGAGTGTTGTGTGTGGGTGATTAAAGGGAAGATACCACAGAGGATTGTATCAGTACACAGAGTTATGAACGCACCCTGCCAGAAGCCACTGAGGAGCGCTGGGTATTTTTGGGGGGGAGGGGGCCATAGGAGGGCAAACTACAGAGGAGCTGAAAGTCAAAGGGTTTACTATGCTGTATACTTCTCTGTTGTTGGTTACAGGGAGCACTGTTTCAGTCCTCAACAATTACTGAATGATGCCTTTCACTCTGCTTTGGATGCTGAAACCTGGAGGTAAACAGATTCACTCATCTAAATGACTGGATGGCGATTAATGCCTGGCTCCTTCTGGGAAATTCCTGTACACCGGCAGCTGGCAGGAACACTGTTGACACACCTATCACATCAAACAGACTCTGAATATAATCTCTCCGCCCTTTTCCCTCAAGCGCTCATGTCATGTGAACTCCATGTAACGGGTATGATGAAATATAGGACAATATGGACAATATGAAAATATGGGCTCCCATTTCTCTTCCAAAAGCGTCTGCCAAATGACTAAAGGTAGCGGTGCCTTCATGTTATGCTTGTATTTCTGGCTTGTAATCTGTTGTAAAACATGATTACGAAATCCTCTCATTCAAGTGCTGAGTGGTCATAAACACTGAGGCAGCTAGCTAGTCTTTCCATTTTTGGTATCTTTATAACCTTTTCCCATATTGTAAAAATGCACATAATGTAACCAACAGTACCAGATCCAAATATCAATCAGCTTATTTGTGGCTAGTAAAAGTAAGTTGTGTTTAGCAAAATAAAGTGTTTAGCTGCGGCTTGAGGGGGAATTCATTTGCTTCTTATAAGTCGGCAGCTCATATTTAAGGTAATTCTGATAGCACATGAAGGCATGGTAAATCTCCCTCTAAAGAGCATAATTATGGATGATATTTCAGACTATTTCAGACTCTCAGATTTTTATCTTGTTTTACTGAATCTTATGTATGCGCCTCTTGCCTGTATACTTGTTTAAACTTAAGACATGGCAAACTTTCACCAGCAAGGTTATTTGCATGACCAGCACAGTAAGTTGTGAGGATAATATTAGATTGAATTCTCTCGATGTGTGATGAGGTTCCTTGCGCTGTCTGTTGGGAAAAACTTTCATTAGTCTCAGTCTAGTACATCTTATTTGACATTCAACTTTAAGTGCAACACCCAAACTTTCATGGCCAGGGGCAGGGTACAAATGAAGACATGAAAAATGAGGTGTACGTTCGGCTTGACTCCGATAAACACACACTCAGTTTCTATTTACAAATCATTTTGTGTTGAGTACGCAACGCTTCCGGATCTCTTCCCTTTTCCAACTATGATGTGAATTTTCTCCTGCATGCTTATACTGTTTCAATGAATTCCCTGAGAACATCTAGTTGTAAATGAGAAGGTTACAAAAAGTAGTTCCCTGCTTTCCAGAGAGGTAGTGGGCAGTATTCATGCTGTAATACTATTGTAGAACACTACACCATTCATTGGGGGACTAAGAACAATATTTGCTCAATTTAACATGACATAACATTGTGTGCATGGTTTCTCTGCAATTTCAGTTTGATTCCTGCTGGTATTTGCAGCTTTTCAGGTTCATCTATAATATTTCAGCAAAGAGTATATGTGCCCAATATGATGCTCAAAGTCTCAAGGGGAGATAGCATAATGAATTCTGTTTATGGAGGAGAAGCTAGCCAATGAAAAGTTTACGAAAGTGTCAGAATGAGAGAAAATGAGCGCAGACCTAATTGAGAGCGAGCGAGGACAGATGGGGAGAAACAGAGAGGGACGACAGGCCAGACAGAAATGCATTAGGAGTAGGTGAGAGGGAGTAGGTGGGAAAATGGAGCTCTGGCTGTCTTTGTCTCAGGAGAGAAGAAAACAGTGGAGGTGCTGCTGGTTGGCTAATAAGCCAGGACAGCTTTGGTTACAGTAAAGACACTCAGACATGTGATTATGAATTATGCAGCTCAGCTACACCAAGGTTTCTTTGGTGCCATACAATCCCATGTCTCCACCCCCTTCCCTTCTATACCATTTCTGTTATCCATTAGTGCAGCAATGAATAAATCAGCCATGTAAAAGAGAGTTGTCGTTACATTTTTAAAGGTACAGTATGTAACCATTTAGTTGCTCTAATGTGCAAATGGCCATGACACAGCAGCGGGGCTTATGATCAATACCAGTCAATACTACTGCTACCAATCCAGCTGCCATGATGGCTGCTGAAATTTTGAGCTTGTTAGCCAGATTAACGCACGTGTTTCAAGCTCTTGAATGTCTGTTATTCAGTCAGTTTAGAATAACATTTGTTTTATTAATTTATCATTTTTTATTAAGAAGTACCAGACAGCTTGTATATTTCTAATCTCTTAGTAAATATCAATAGGCCTAACTGCCCATTAGGAACTAAAGCTCAAAAATCTCTATTTTGAATGTGTTCCCCAAATGTCTTGTCATGTAACACACTCTTCTTACACACTCTTCGTCTTACAAATAAAAGTTTAACATTTTAAGCTAGGTTTGTCGATTTCACATTAAAATAAGATAGGAGGGAGTTTAAAAATGCATTGTTATTCTTTTGGCCTGTGGCATCAGCATTGTGAGCAAGTACGATTTCAGAATCGAAACCCAAGAAGCAACATCGCATCAAGATGTACCAACTTCTCCACAGGCACTTAAGTGCAGACCGACTGTGTGGACTCATGTGATGATTGTTCAAGCTTTTATACCCAAAGGAACTTTACTGTTATTGCATTTATTGAACCAGAACTTCTCCTCTGTGGTATCACTGTCATCGCGACTCTTTTTTTTTTATTGTTGATTCTCCGTGGAGCTGTGCATCAGCGAGACAGTAGCAGATTGGAGACTGAAATTGTTTTAGTGCTGTAAAAGATCATTTTAAATAGCAGCTGAATAGGGGATTGTTAATGGATTGCTTTTATCTGTATTTTTTAGACTTACAGCACAAGGAGGAGGAAATAAACCTCCTTCTTCTTTCCCTTTATTTATCCAAGATGAACTCCCAATTTTCACTCATATTATTGAGACAATTCATCACTGTCAACTAGAAGCCACAAAGATTTTACATATGGGAACATTCTTTGGCACAGAATATATTATTTTCTTACGCTCTCTCTCTCTCTCTCTCTCTCTCTCTCTCTCTCTCTCTCTCTCTCTCATCTTTCTGTCTTTCTCACCTTTTTCCCCTTTCCTCTGCTTCCACTAGACCGTTAATGCAGTCCTTGTCAGTAGGATCCAACCTGCATGGGTATTTATTAGCAGTCACATGTTGGCAGCATCAGTAATTGGTCATTGGAAAACCATTTGGGCCCTAATTACAGGCAGAGTCCACTGCTGAGGTGATCCATCACCTGGGAGCCTGTATATCACACATGCAAATCCATGCATCTGAATGTCATATGCCATACATGTCAATTCCACACCTCTGCAGTGCATAATGAGGTGATACCATGAATAGGTACGGTAAAGACTTATCTCCGCTGTAGTCACTAATTTCAACCACAAGTGAAGATGCTAGTCACGTATATGTAATTAAATACCAGAACATTTATATGGGTTTCACTCAGTCATTTCTTTGTTAGAGGCTTGGGCTGCTTTTACAGTATTACAGTATTACATTGCAGTATTCCCGCATTAGACATTTTCTCCTTTCTGGCAAATGTAAAAATAAAGGAAAACAACAAAACATAATGTTTAATCCATTCAGAAACCTTGCAAGAGTAATAACTGTTTTTAATGTTGTGACTCACATCAGATTGGATGTTTTTTCTGTGCATTTTACTGTCACTTTCATTCATGTCAGGAACCTCAGTGAAATTTCCTTGGTCTCTGACTTCTTTGGGTTCTTTTCCTTGGAAGACATGCAGCCTATCACACTTCAAATCCCTTACATGGAAGATGATTTTACTTTATCTTGCAGCACTTATGTAGAGGTTTTTATAAAGATGGATATTCTGCTCTCTTCCCTGCTCTGACCCAAGCTTCCTCCTCTCGGGGGCCAAGACAAAATTAATGGATGTGTACCTGTTGTAAATAATTTGCACAAGGGATTAACAGTGTGGCTAAGTGCTTGTATACTGTATGTCATCTGGGCGCTTTTCTTGTGCGCCTGAGTGTGTGTGTAGATGTTTGTGTGTTTGTGTATGAGTGTGTGTGTGTGTGTGTGTGTGTGTGTGTGTGTGCGTGTGTGTGTGTGTGTGTG
>OMKZ01043147.1:0-14537 GCA_900302535.1 Neoniphon sammara
CACTCAGCACACTGAATAATTTCCATTCAGCAGCTCCCACAGCCTATAGCTCTCAGGGTAAATGTCAACTCTACCATTAGGAAGGCGCCTGGTAGGAGCCTCCAGTTCCCTCTTGCCCTCACCTCGTCACTTTCTTCACCGCGCCCACAACACAGCTGAGCTGTAGGTCCCAACAGCTCGGGGTGAGAATGAGTGAGTGCATGTGAGTGTTTCTGTGTATGTGTATGTTAATGTGTGTCTTTTAGTGCATGCATACATGCTTGCCTGTATGTGTGTGTGTGTGTGTCTGCCTTCTGTCCTCGGCTTTCTTATATAAGTAGCTCACACTGGGCCTGGGGAGCAGCAGGCCCCCAGCTCACTCACAGAGCCATGTGCTGACTAATTAGCTCTCCTGCCAGGCATTCCCTCACTGCCCACCCAAAGCTTATGTTGAACACTAACAGTATCTCTTCATGAGTGACCACCCGCAATTCCCATAGAGACCTATCCCAGCCCAGGCAGACGTCCCGTTGCTCCGTGTCACCTCCCACTGTCTACCCAGATCTTTAACACAAAGTACAGTATATGTCAGAGTCAAGAGCAAGAAGGCATAAGGCAAGCACTCGGGGAAAGCAGCTTCAAGGATAAGGTCGCTTTTTTTTAAAACTCAGACCTCATTAAAACGTTGTCTGGGATCATTTAGAATCGTTCGCAGCACAACTTAACTGATTGCTTTGGTATTGAGGAGCTTAATCACTGTGCTGCATCTTCTCAGTTGGCTTCAGCACAGTCTAATGGGGCAATCATTTAAGCCTTCACAAACCGTGATGTATCTCTTTTTCGAACAGGGGAACTTCACGGTATTGAGCAGGGACTGGTCTCCTCCCAGTGATGAAGCGATGCTGGGAGTTTTTTCAGGTGGAGAGGTGGCTTGTCATCACAGATGGTGACTACAGAGTGTAAAGTGAACCAGCCATACCTATGTCCCTCACAGACAACGCCCTGAAGGACCTGTATCCATCTCGGCTAATCTTAATCATATTTCTCATCTAGTCAGACATCTTGTCCAGAGAGGCTGGAAACCCTGATAGGTGCTGACACGCTGTGTAATGTGGTATCTTGGCAGATATCACCTTGGAAATTGCCTGAGCTGTCGTGAAAATACAATTGATTCTCTTCAGAGATATAAGAAAAAAAGGTTACTCCGGCTGTGGCTCTTGATAATTTGGACAAGACTGGGCTAGTCCGCCAGGGATTGATTGTGTTTAGTCGTCTTAAGGTCTACTCTCTGACCTCTAAATGAAATGTGAAGAGATAATAATGACAGCACAGAGGGCAAGAGACTAGTATCTAATTCTTCTGCACTGCCGGCGCTTGGCCCAGTGGACAGGCCACCCGTGTTGTCTTTAATTGGGTACTGCTTACTTATGAAGTAATGATGTAAACTCCTTTTTACATCCATACAGCTTTGCTCTCGGTTACAGCCCCTCTTTCCCCCACCACTTTTTCCCCAGCGCCAGCACCCAGACCAAGCCTAATCACTCTCATTTTGGATAGCACATTCCCAGGCGCATGCCCACATAATTGCACTCGTAGAGAGATGTGAAATATGCACAGCCCGGAACAAACTGTATGGGAAGAACATGGACACATGCTCATGTTCATGGAAATGAGCTTGGGGCTTTTAAAATGCCCTTCCACAGTAATTGCGCTGACACCGCTAGCTTTCTGAAAGTACACAAAATATGGCCGAGCGATCTGCAAATTGTTAATAATAGAAAAAGCGGAGTGTGACTGTCACTGTTGACTGTTGCCATTCTGTTTTACATAAACATTGATAACTGCAGTATTGCTGAGTTTCACGCTCTCTCTTGAAAAGCAACATGGAGAATTGTGAACACAGCCCCAAAAAATTAAAGGCAGTCCCTTTCCTATCCAACATTTCTATCTAACTATCTATCTCTATAAGATAAACTCATCTTATCTATACCTCTGTAACTGAGAGAAAGGCAGAGAAAAGAATAACCATTTGGTGATGGCCTTGTGGTTGGAAGATGAATGGACAGCTCAATCACCAGCAGCTGTCTAGAGCGTATATAGAGTAGACAGAAAGTGTGGGAGTTTCCAAAAATTAACAGTGTCGACGTGTGATATGTAATGATAAGTAGCAACATAAAGAAAAGAAGACAAGGAACACTGGAAGAAAAGAAATGAGTCAAAAAGCTGGGGGAAATGAAGAAAGAGGAGCACGACTTCCCAATGACTTGAGGGAGCAAAGTGACAGATGATGGAAGGCAGCCTTGGGGGTGAGCGAACGAGGGACTAGATAGATGTAACCTCATCAATTGCTACAGCAAAAGCGCTTTGTAATCATTTTGTCTCAGGGGGTAGTTTTTTTTTTAAGTTTTTATTTATTTATTTATTTATTCTTTTGTTATGAGAGTTTTTTTCTGGCAAGTCAGTGATGTAATGTGTTGGATGACGTAAATAATCAAATCAGAATCAGGATGTGTGCAGCACGTACGGACGGTTGTGTCCAAATGGGCACAGATTGTTTTATGTTCCCTTTCCTTGGCTTGATTGTGTCCTGTATCTGATGCATTTCAAAGTACAAATTTTATTTATATCTGGGCATTCTGTAATTGCAGTGATTAATGTACCTAAGGCGAGACAGAAGGTGAATGAGTGGTTGGTGCCAGACAACCCAGCATCGGCAGCTCCAAGGAAGCTTTAGTGTTCTGTTGTCACTGCACAATAGCATTTAATACTCCCATTTATCTGTTCTCTTTGCTCCCTCATCCTGATTCCTCTCTCCATATCCTCTCAGATCTGATAACCACAGTTTTAGGCAAGTTCGTCTGCATTATTTTAGGAGATCCCCAGAGATTAGGTCTGTTCCTGGGAGCAGGCCTAGCCTTGAGTTTCCACCTCCTAGAGCAATATCAGCACAATATCAGACACTCATAATAACTGTTGCCATATCATCTTTTTTTGTTTTGTTTAGTAAATTGGATTGCAGCTCTTTTAAGCATGCTCTGCTGTGCTGTGCATTTGAGGGCTGTATCTTGATAAAGCTGTAGGCTTTTTCATAATGACCCATGGCTCAGGGTTTGGAATACATGCCATGACAAATAGATGAGATACACTCACAGAAATAGCAGTAATGATCTTGTTTTTCAGGGAGTTAAAGGATTATCTAATGGTATTACTGAAAACATCTGTCTAAGCATCATCCCGTACTCTCCGCCTCATGTCTCTCTGTTTGTACTACTCACTGCTGGCAGATATTCAATGACTGCAGTTAGATTGTTGTATTTTACAGAGGTTCTGTCTTTAAATTTTCTCTACAGAAGACAGGGACCTGGGATTCTTGTGTAAATATGACAAAATGAAAGAGAGACGGGGAGGCGCACGGAAAGGAAGATATATAGAAACAGTGCAGGACGAAGCGGGGAACATTTAATCCTTCTGCCCAGTGCCCCTTGCCAAATTTCAGTTTGGACAGGAGCACTTTGTCAGGATTTTTTCTGTTATATGTGCAGAAAGCTGATTATAGATATCAGATTTGTTAATATTGCAAACCTGGCAGAAAACAGCTCATTCATCATATGTATCCATTCATTTCCTTGTTGCCTTCCTCTCTCTCTCTCTCCCTCTTTCCCACTCCAGAGCACCCCTCTCATGCCCCTGTCTACTGCCTTTTTAACTCAGTTCTCCCATTGCTCTTTTGTTCCTCTCTCTATCATCTCCCTCTCTCACATTGGCTTTTCCAGCCGACTTAAATTTTTTTTCCCTCACTTGCCTAAACTCAATTGGTTTAAGGAGGAAATAATGAGGGTCCGTCTCTGCTGAGTTACCCTGCTACCTTGGGAGAAGCATCTTTTTCCTGTGCCAATCTGCTCTCTCCCTTTGCCAAAGCCCACTCACAGGCACACGGCGGATGGACGGGGGCTCATGTCTGAACTGTAATGAAATGAAAGATGAGCCATCACCAGTTGCAGGAACTAAATATTTCACACATATTTTGCATACAAGGAAAGCTGAGCATGTGCCTGCATTCTTGTATATGTGGTATATGTCTGTGTGTGTGTGTGTGTGTGTGTCGCTACTAAAGAGACAAACATCCCACATATGCTCATTTGAGCTGTCTGCCCACAGTATATCAGCGCTGACCATGCTAGTGCAGTGCTGCTGCTCCTGTGCCCACCTCGCTGACCTGCCTGTCAACCTGTCTGCTGGGAGACCACCAATACCACTGCTATTATTAGACCTGAGAGGGAAAAGTCTCCCCGGTAGCTCAGTCATATGGCTGAATAACTGACTGTACAGTTTACTGCCACAGTCCACTTACAGACTGCTAGGACAGACATTGGAACAATTCAAGCTCCATTTTGGAAAGAGAAAAATGCCTCTAGTCTGGTGAATCCTTCAGTCCTACTCCCTGCCTTTCTTTATTTACCAGCACATCTTAGCTGGACTCTGTTTAGTTTGGAGATTTATGTCTCATGCTTGGATATATAGGCAGTGTATACATTCCTCAAGAACTGAGCAAAGCAGTCATTTTCTCATGGGAATGATCTCAACTTGTCTCTCGTTTGTTTACTTCTTGCTGCACATGGATTTGTGCATGCAGAGACAAACAAAGGAAATCCCAGCAAGTGCAGCTGTTTCAGTGTGCTGTGGCACATAGCTGTAAGATTATTATTTTAGTACATCACTCATGTTTCTGCAGATCGCCATGAGAGCAAAAGTTTTACATAAAAGCTAACAAAAAGATGTGGTGGGGGTTATTTTGGGGTGAAATGTTTTGTTTCAGACAACTTGAACTCCTTTTCTAAAGTGTTTGATTTCAAATCTGGATCTTTTGTGCCCAGCACATACATGATATTTAGCAGAGGTAAAGGCAAGGAGACGACAGTGTCTGAAATCTGAGTCTGAGCATTTGGTACAGCAATGGCTCCATTAGAATTTCTAACAGTGTTTTTCCTAGTTGGCTAAAACATGTAACTCTACCATTGTCATGACATCTGTTCTGGCTCCCACTGATGATGATGCATCCCCTGGCCTTTATCTGTAGCTTATCTAGAAACGCCTTTAGTTTATTTCTTTATGTTTCTCCTTGGAAATTATGTAACATAATAATGATATCATCTTCAGTGGGTTGCATCTATGTGACTGTGTTTACTAAGGTGTGTCTGATTCATTGTTTTCACCCGCTGAATTCTATTCTCAGTCATTGTAGGGGGGGTCTTAAGCCTTTCTGAGAATACGCTTGGCAAGAAGCAGGCCTCTAGTCCATTACAGTGCTAACACAGATATATAGTCACACTCACACTCACACCTGTGGCTAATTTAGAGTCTCCAATTGACTTCCCTTGCATGTCTTTGCAGGGAGTGTTTGACAAAAAGAGCACCCAGTGGAAACCCACATGAACATGGAGAGAACATGCATTAGCTAATGGGTCTCATTAACATGAGTGTTCGTGTGACGTTAAAGTGGGCATGAGATGTTCAGTAATCAGCGATGTAAGTATAGCAACACTCCAGGAATTTCTATTGGGTGCTACAAAATTACAACTTGACAGTAAAATGATTGCTCCGAGCATTTTCCTCTCACAGATGCATCAAATCCCATATTCCCATCCATAAAAGTGTCATGCAGGAGTACAAGTTTATTTCAGTCTGCTCACAGGCTTTTGTTTCTACTCTGCACATCAGCACAGTCAAACATCACAGGATTTATATGAGAGCTAAGTACTTGAACCATGCAGTGTTCCCTTTACATTAGCAGTAGCCTTTAGCCATTAGCAGTGAAACATGACAGGATTTATATGAGAGCTAAGTACTTCAACTGTGGAGTGTTTCCTTTACATTAGCAGTAGCCTAGATATTAGAGAAGTCCGCACATGACTGCAGGGTCACTGGTTCGAAACCCCAGGCAGGCCGGGGAAATCTGGATGGGGAAAGCGATGCAGTAAGCCCTCCATTTTTCAACCACCACCCTTGATAAGCCTTTGAGCACGTCACCTCATCCCCAACTGCTCGAGTGGAGCCGCTCAATACTATAATTGCAATTGCAAATACAGCATAATTGTCTGTGAAGTAGATCATGATATAAATGACCAAATAAGAGCCACTCTTGAACTACTGAAACTGAAACTACTGAACACCTGCTGAAACTGATCTTGGAATGGGCCTTGGAGCGAAGCTGGGTCTCAGAACGGAAACAACCTGCAGCTCCCTGCCTCTGTAGAAATCTCCACTGGAAACTGATATGTCTCATTTAATGGCTGTCCAATAAATAAATGAATTAAAAACATTAGTTAAAGCAAAGTCTATTAATTCTCATCAACAGAGAAGTGGTGTTGGTGGTAGAATGGCTTCTTGTTTGCTGATGCACAACTTTTGGAGACAGTGGACATGTTTGTCATCCCGGGAGTCTCCTCCAGTGTTCCCTGACAGCAGGAAGTAGATGAATCTGCTTTCATGCCTCCCGTGCCGCTCTTGGACAATTCGGTTATACGACCAATAAGTAACTTAGAGTACCTGCTGATAAACAATGAAGTCTGACAGCTAATACCTTTAGAAGCAATCATCTGTGTGAGTGTTTGTGCGTGCATGTGCCTGCGTGTGCCATATGTGTGGTCATTGACTTTTGTTTGCACTCTGCTCATTGCTTTAGTGTTTTATTCCAGCAAACATTCAGATCAGCGGGCAGTGTATCACACATATTGAACTGCATGTTAAAGAGCTAATTAACAAGGGCTGTTATTGAGTTAACGAGCTTCTCCAACATCTTAATTACATCTTAATGACATTTCGGCGTGCAATGGTTGAGTTGGGTAGCCTGAGATCGGGCAAAACCAAAGCTGATGCACTCAGGAAACCAGGAAGCAATTTCGACTAAAGAGGAGGGCAGGGATGGATGAGGAGATGGAGAGGAGGGATTGAGAGAAATTGTGTTTCATTTGTAGAGACAGCTCATACATTCTGCATGAGATAGGGTGCGCTGGGAATGTTTGGCTTTGGTTGACACTGGTAGTCGTAGTTACTTGATCTCTCTCTCTCTGCCTCTCTCTCTCTCTCTCTCGCAACCTCTTTCTCCACATCCCTTCTTCCCTATCTCTCCTTCTCTCCCAGTGGGATATGGTACTCCGCATTGCCCAGTAATTACTCTGCCCGAGTCCCGGTAGCACCGCGTCTCATATGGGCCTCCTAATCGGATTCCTTGCATTTATTACCGGAGAATTTCAGTATACTCACTCACTGGAAATAATGAGATGTGCACTGTCAATGAGATAGTGTGATAATGGTGTTTCTCGCAGATAGATGGTTGATTAGATACAATAATTTTCTGCAGTGCTGTATTTTGCATTGTAGATGCAGCCGCACACTCCATGGTGGATTGCAGGGTATACTTTCTCTGCATTCTGGTGGGCAGGCTGTATATTTTTAGCTGGGAGAATGATGCGTGTTTATGCAACCCCAAACAAAGTCAGTCGATTGCCGTAAAAGAACAATGGGCTGCAGTGAATGAGCAAAGTGGTGCATGAATCCTCAGATTTCAAAGTAACCAACTGATAACATGAGTTTTAGTAATCCGTTATCATCTTCCCACTGTTTGCTGTATGCACACATGCACAAAATACAGACAAACACACACACACACACACAGGCACACAAAATCAAGGCCTTGAGATGAGAGAGGATAATTTAATCAAATCTTTGAAGGCATATATTTATTTATTTAGCAGATGAGTTGCTCTATCTGTCTGCCATGCTTTCCTGGGCTCAGCTGGCCTGTATTGTCCTCCACATGAGGGAAATAGGCAGAGAGAGAGAGAGAGAGAGACGGAGAGGAGAGAGACACAACAAAGAAGAAATCCAGGGGATGATGGTGAAGTGCTCAGAGAGGCAGCAAATGAGGGATTACAACAGAGAAAAATGGGGGAGGAAACGTGCAATTGAAACTTTTTCTGAACCCCCTTTGCGAAGAGTTAAAGTGTAACGGGCTCCCCGACACAGGAGCAAAGAGAGTGGATATGGGTTGAGATATTGGGCAGCAGGAGACACATTACTAAGAGTCTGTTGGTTGGTACAGATGCTGTTCTGCTCTGTCTGCAGCCGTCTCTGTTTATCACTTTTGTCTTCTCCCCAAGCCCTTTTCCCTCCTCTGTATACTACCTGTTCTGTCTAGCCTAAATCTGTCAGAATTCAGCCACAAATACCTGGCAACAACCACCATTTACACCCACCCCCTTGTCTCTCCCCGTCTGTCCTGCTCTGCAATGTCAGGCCTCCATTCATTTGTACCTCCTCCCTGTTACCTTCAGCCTTAATTCATTTTACTTAGCCTTTATGGGTTTACTTAGCATTTTATTCGCCTAGAAAGGGCAATAAAAGAAGGAGCTCCTGTTTCTGTAGCGAGATTGGCTTCTCATTCTAACAGATCTAGGTCCACAGATGCCTGCGTAATTTGGTAGTTTTCCACTCAAGAAGGCCATTAACTTTTTTTTTTTTTCTGTCAACGCCTAAAAGTGGAACATTTGGCCCCCATGGTCTGTGCCACTCTCTCAGCCTACTTGTGGCATGGCGTGTCTAGCCTAAATATTTTATTCTAATGCTGCAGACACCCAGTGTATCTGCTGCTGAGACTCTCTGTCCTCTTCCCTGCCAGATGTGCTTTAAATCCAGGCCAGGGATAGACTGGCCAAGACCCCTACCAACCTTAATCTGCTTATGTCTACTAGCCTTAGCGCTCCTTGTCTGGTCTCTCCTCTAGCCAGACTGGCTGGTGACACGTTGATCCCTGTCAGACAGGGCTGTAACTGCCAGCTCATTTATGCTGCATTTGGGGCCGTTGGTTGTTGGTTATTAAGAGGAATAGAATAACAGTATGTCACTTTATACAGTGAGAGCATGTCATTGACTGACATCCTGTAAGGTACTGTGTAGTGCACTCTGTCTGTGGCAAGTGGCCTAAGGATTGATCCTATTTCACTCGTTCATAACGACTCCAAGCGTGGCATGCTGTGTGTATTGATTGCCATGGTAACAATCAGCAGGAAGTGCATATGGGTTGTGACCGAACTGATTAGTTTCTCTGTGTGTGCACCACCCAGGTTCACAGAGGCAGACACTGTCGTGATGGGGGACGTGACGTACGGGGCCTGCTGCGTGGACGACTTCACCGCCCGGGCCCTGGGAGCCGATTTCATGGTGCACTACGGCCACAGTTGTCTCAGTGAGTCTCTCTCTCTTTCTCTCTCTCTCTGTCTCTTTCTCGCTCTCCGTCTGTCAGTTTTCCTGTTTATGTCTGTCTCGATACATCGCCGTCTCCCTCTGCAGTCTGAGCACAGACACTCACGTACACAACTCGGTAACAATTGTACCACACAGAGAAACAGCAAGCATCAAGGACTCCAGCCCGCTGAGACTGGGCTGTATGAAAAGAGAAACGGAGCAAAGACAGACAGACGGAGCTATCGATTAACTGAAGGCGTAACTAGTTAGTGCAGCATGTTTAGCTCTAGCACGGAAGGCATAGAAGACCTTTGGAGCCTGGACAGCACATTTACCCAGCAAATCAATGGGGAACATGCATTAGAGACGTCCTTTGAAAACCTTGAGGACCTTCACCCTCACCCCTGCTGTCTGTCTGTTACTGAACATGGGAGGAAATGCTAAATCAATAGTTTTGATATATCCCTGCCAGAGCAGCCTCACCTCTCCCAAATACCAGAAATGACCAACAGAATATTAATACATTGGACAGCTCTCTCGTCGTGTTGGTGTGTGTCAGGATGTGTGTGCCTGCATGCATTAATATTGGTGCCAGCCGAGTGTGAGAGTGCGTGCATGTTTGCAAAAGGACAAACATGATACAAATTCACTTACGCGCTTAGGAGAGCCCGATAAAAGCAAAGGCTTGTACCTTGAGATCGATACAAGCCTTAAGAATAGCATTTGCCGCGCTGAAATCGGATCGGTGTAAAGCCTCTGAATTCTTTCTGAAATATGGGGGCCTGGGCACATTCGATCGGATATTAAATAAGGGTAGGGATATGCAAAGAAATTGGAGCAAATAAACATTTCCAAAAAAGTCTTGCAGTGTAGGAGTGCCAGCCTGAGTCGTGCTGACCTTTATCACTCACTTATGAGGACTTCTGAGGACATTTTGACTGTGCTGGAGACTCTACAGTGCGGAGATGACGGTGACTGACAGGGCAGCCCTTCTTCAAATGTTGTGCAGCACTTTTTCCCAGGATGTCAGACACCTGTGGCAGATTAAAGAGGGTGACTCATAAAAAGACTGTCTGTCCTGCTCTCTCCCCCTTTTTTTTGTTTCCTTTCTTTCCCTCTTCTATTTCTCCTTTTGACCATTGTTGTCAACTTTCCTTTTGTCGTCATAAAACAGCTCGATCAAGGGAAGTCCAATTTGGTCACCTTAAAATACCACAGCTTTTTATTTTTTTGATGTTAGAATATTTCATATATATTTATTTTTATACCATTACATATACACTTCATGAAAGACGCACAACTCTTAGATACTGGACAAAGAATTTATGCAGGTTTCTCTGTTCTGATAAAACTATGAAACAAGTAAATTTTTATAATTGGATTTAAAAAATAAAAAACATTATCACTGATGATGGCGTTATATGAATGCAAAGCTTTTGGTGAAAAATATGAGAAGTCCTATAATACAAGTGCATTGCTTGCAAAAGGTCAATACAGGCCAAACAATAATAACATAAATCAAAGTTTACCGATGCAGGAAGTCACTCTTTACTCACACAGTTGTGACAATGTGAAAATGTTTTGTATTTCAACATCATCATTTCTCAAACAAGTGAGGTACACACACATGGATAATACCAGTATATCAAGAGGCCAGATGGCAATCAGATGTCATAGCACTGACCCAGATTTTTCAACACCATATTACATACATATATTACAGTCATCAGGAGCAGGAAATAAAGAAAACTTTTTATATATCACTTATGAAATAAATCAAAAAAATAAACTTCACAATTCAGATTTGTTAATTAAAAGACAAAAAGTATATTTATAGACCAGCATCACTTCAATCATATGACAATATCAAAAAGATCCATGCAGAATATCACAGGAAGTACATAAGAATAATTAAAGTGCCTTAAATTAGCAGAACAATGAGTCAGACTCAATCTCCAGAAATAGAACACTTATTAGAAGTCTGTATAATAATCTTGTATATGCATATTATAGAGAAAAGAAACTATGGAATAGGCTAAGGACCTTCATAATTAGTGCCAAGAAAATACAGTTACTACATTCAGTTTTACCAGAGTATTGCAGACCACATCGGCTAGATAAAAAGTAGTTACTGTAGCATTCTTACTGGTACAAGTCAAAAATTGCTTTAAGTATGTTTTTTTCCACTAACATAGGTCTAAAAGGTGCTTGTGCATTCATGAGGGATTTTGCCAGAGGAGGTGTTTGCTGCATTATCTCTACAAGGGCGGAAGTCAAGTGTATCAGCTGTGTACTCATCGTCCTATAGGTGGAGTAGATGTGTCTCAAGGGGTGTCAGAAGACAGTTTAGAAGAATCATTGTCAGAGCATGCCAGCGTTTTCGAATGATCTGTTGAATGTCATGACACAAGAGTCATGACAGGAGAGTAACTAATTATACATGGTCATGAATATGATTTCTTATCTTTAGAAGTCTGTGAAGGATTAGTCCCCACATGCATTTCACAGGTCTTGTCCAGGGCTACGTTCATCCATTCTTTGGCATAGTCTCCTCACAAAAGATTATCATACATTATACAGGCTTTCTTTTTTTATTAAAAAATCTAAGCTGTTATTACAGATTCGTTTTAACCTTAGGACCTGTGCATAAGGTAATCCCCATTTCAAAGATGTTAGAAGAAAACTAAATGTGTGTCAGCAGGTTTAATATATAATGTAATAGACAGTTTTTCAGAATAAAAACTGACCTTGGTATCTAAAAATGCCACCTTCTTTTTGAGCAAATAATAGCATTGAATTTGATTGACGTCAGTATCAGACTCAAAAACATCAAAAAATCATGGAACTTATCCAGTAGTGTCCCCTAAGGGTTTAAAATGGGAAAAAAAAAAGTTTCGCCTTGTTGCATCTTAACATTTGCATTTTGTGTGTTTGTAAAAGTACTAATGGTAAAAACATAAGTTTGAAAAAACATCTTGACGTGTGAATTAAGAAAAAATGCCCCCAATGTGTAAAGATCTTAAGAACACATTATACACATGCAGTCCAGCCATATACTACGGTTTGACCCAGTCTTGTTTAAAAAAGTGTTACCATAAAAACAAAAATGTTCATGGAGAACGTGTAAAGAAAATGTATGATTCGGTGACCCTGTAACACCATAAAAGTTGAGTTGTCTGTCATGAATACAGAAAGCAGCGCTGATGCAAAAATGCTTTTGAATCTTTACATGCCAAGGTCAATCAAAGGACATTAGTTCACCAACATATGTCTACATAGTAGTTAATTACATTCAGTGGGCCGTGTTCATGATGGCTTCATGATTGTATGAGTGATGATTGCTAATCATGTCTTTAATCATGCAAAATTGTTCTATGTCCTGCATAAAGCCCACAAAGAAGTTTCGTAAGCTGTTACAGAGGACTAACTGGTGAGACCTTGTGCAAGAGTCAGGGTTGAGGAATGGCTGGCGTGGCCGGGGATGATGATGGCTGAGACGAAGGGGACAGAGGCTTGTGAGAGAAGGGCTCGAAGCGAAGGATCACTGATTAGTAGCAGAGTCTACGATCTGGCGAGGACTGGAAGGTAGAGCATGGCTTTTAAAGCAAGCTGAAGAGGATGCAGAGCAGCTGTGCAGCACCGGGCCTGACTCCAGCACACCTGAACGCACTCCTACAATCAGACACGCCCACAGGCACACAGGGAGACACACTAGGAAACAGATTAGACAGATTCTGTTCTTGCAAATAAAAAAAAGTCAAGAGAAAAAATGATGTATGCTGAAGTTTTTACCTAATTCGCAAGTTAAGGTGAAATCTCCTTTGGACATATGATTTGTGAATGAGGCCATCATACGGTACCGCCCACTTCTTTTTCTGTCCTCCTGCCAGGGATGCAGCAATGATTATCTGGGTCTTTCTTTGTATGGGTGCTAATAAGTAAGTGCACCGAGTGACCTTAGATATAACACACAGATGAATAAAAACTTTGATGGAGCATGCGAGTCTTGTCCATCTCATTGACTGTGTCTCTAATTGCAGTGGCTAAGTGCTCTTGAGCTACCGCACTAATGTGATCACAGGCCAGATCAATACCACTTTGCTTTG
This sequence comes from Neoniphon sammara, assembly GCA_900302535.1. Classification (NCBI taxonomy): domain Eukaryota; kingdom Metazoa; phylum Chordata; class Actinopteri; order Holocentriformes; family Holocentridae; genus Neoniphon; species Neoniphon sammara. The sequence goes on from OMKZ01043147.1 coordinate 13,329, forward strand.
CCCTTTACGTTTTGGGGAGTGCCTGTAAACAAGCAACAGACAGCTGTATATCTCAGTCTAGGGATGCAGATTTTGGCGAAGATCGTGAGCTGTTAGTCACTCATCATTCACCGATTATGAACTGATAAGCTTAAATGAACTCAACAACAACAAGTTTACTAAGACCTGTTAAAAAATCCCAATGAAAGCTATAATTCTAATGAGATTTTGTTTGGTGGTTCAGTGTAACTCAGTCCTTGAAAGCCTTTGCCAACGACTCCACTATTCAACATCATACCTTCTTCTATTATCAAGCACTCTCTTTTGTTGTCTCCCCAGAAAACTTAAACAATTGGTGGATTGTCTTCCATTGTCTGACAGATGTAGATTCTTCAAGCGATACTGAATTGTAAAACGTAGGCGACATTCTCACCCTCTTCATAAAAATGATCACAAACTGAATTCGGCTCTGCGCGCATCATCTTTTGCCACTTTAAAAAGATGTGCCTGTAACTCACAGGGGTGGGGGCGTTCATATGATCAGAGACTCGTTTTAAAGTAATGGCACCCCTGTGTGTTGATTTAAATACTGGCAAAACGTCTTGCCAGTTCTTGGCTACTGTATTTGAAATTCGGCATTTGACCAACAGGATTAATTGGTCATACTTGTCACGTGATCTAGGCTGATGTCGGCTTAGTATCGGGCATGCACAGGCCGTGTGTTTATGCCAGCGCATGCTCGGTAGGGGGCTTCGCGAGTTTCAGGGAGTCTCAGGGTGGTTGGCGGGATTTTGGGAAACACTCTGAAATTGCTGGCGTGCTGTAGTATGGATGGCACACCGAAACGGCAGTTTAAAATTTATCCGGCTTAGTGTGGGCATAGCCTTAAACCCCTATCCATCTCTCTTCCACTCGTTCTCTTCCTTCTCTGCTGAGATCCCAGCCCATTCATCACTCCTGGTGCCAGCTAATTGCCCCCACCCTGCAGCCCCACACGCACATTTTCCGTCCCATTCCTTTTTCTTCTTTTCCATTTCTTATCTTTTCAAGTATATACAGCACATATTAAATCCCCTCCAACCTCAAAATTGAATTCCAGCGTGTTTTCCAGCCTACTTGCATAGGGATTCTTCCTTCCTCACACCCCGCTCCTATTCCCTCTGCCTCCAATCCTCTGCCAAGATGTATATCTTCCAGCGTCTCGGTTTCACTCAGTCCCCGCGCTCTCTA
>OMKZ01043149.1:3983-17411 GCA_900302535.1 Neoniphon sammara
AGTGAAGAAGCCTTTTGGATGAGAGGCGAAACGTCTTCTAGAACCTCTAACAAGTCCAGTTGCCTTTACAAAGCACTTAGAAGTACCTGCTCAAAACACAAGTTGCCTCCAAGATGGCATGTTACTTGGGATCAGTAAGTAAAGGAGGCCTTGATATGGAGCTCCTTTGATGCACCATATGATCTTTGCCCTGAGTGTTTAACACCACTTTAAATCTCTGCCAAGTTTGTTTCATGGATGGGTCCTGTATTCGATCAATTCTGAATGTTCTCACAAAGTTCTCCATTATGGTGTCCAGTGAAGCCAACCATAAGAAATTTCTTTCAGTCTATACTGAATGTAATCTGATTGACCAGAGAATCTCTGCCATTGACAGAGCAACTGAATCGAGTTCCAAAGCAGTGGACCACATCTCTGAAATAGTGAACTGATCATCAATGTCAAACTGCAGGGAGAAAATGTGCCGTTGCTGCAAACTGGGTGGTCACCTAAGCTGTTCTTTATGTTACATATCTAAATTACAAGGTATTTGACTTACTGTATATTGAACCAAAGATTGGGATATCAGCTGTGAGAGTAAGTGCAAAAAACAAAACAGCACAATGTGGGACAGGTCCACAAGGGTAGGTAATTTAGATAAGGACTTACCCTTGGTTGAAAAGTACTTGGAATAGTTTCTCATATATTATGCCAACATTATCTATTGGACAATGACCACTCAGTTTAGATTAGATTTAGATTTAGATTAGATTAGTCTGGTGCTTTGTCCATTCTAAAAAAAGGTTTCTATCGAACACAAGACAATTCATATACATTCTATTAGGATAATTTTCTATACTATGCAGTCAAAAATAACATTTGTTCATTGGCTTACCTTAAAATCAAGTAATTTTAAATGGGAAATCCCTCTCAGATTGGTCTCTACTCCACTCTGGACAAATGGGGCCCATATGTATTTGAATATTTAAAACCAAATGAGATCTACCCTGCAAAGCTGATGTCAGTTCTGAATTAGATATCTCCATCTGTCCCAAGTCATTAAGTTATTTATTTTCAGCATCCTACACCACAGGGAAAACACATGTAAATAATAATAATAATGAGTGTTTGAGTAATGAGTAATGAGTGTTTATTTAAAAAGATGCAACCACAATCATAGTTGATATGTGTTGATATGTGTGTAAAAATGCTGGCAGAATTTTCTGTTTAAATTCACCTGACCAACCACAATTTGCTGATGACCTGGTTAATTATTCTAATATTTTTCCATGAAGAATTTCAACACTGCACCCTTTAGGGATAAAAATGGGTCATACGGTTCTTCCCTGGCTTAATGACCATACCACAGACATCAAAAGATGAATTGCCGAATGGGAATGGAAAAACCACATCATGTCTTGACATTCATAGAGACTTGATGTCAGCATATCAGAATGCAGCTATGGATGCCAGGTATTTTTATTTTGCTAATCTTATCGCTACCCAAGGCCATAATGCCAGGATTTTATTTGAGACCATTGACATAGTAGTGGCTCCTCCCCTCAATCAGTATGTGTCAGGTTTCTCCTGACAAGTGCAAAGAAAGGGTTACATTTTTTAATAAGACAGAGGGCAGCAGGCTGCAGATTCCCCCAGACTCTAGAGACTTATGCATTTGGTACAGCCCACCTGCCACACAAATTCATTTTGAGAAAATTTCATTGTTTACCTTGGGGGCAAGAACATCACCCAGAAGAATTCTACTTGCTGGCCAATAGATAAAATACCTAAGTTCCTGAGAAAAATTTGTTAGTTGGTTTGTCCTCAGTTCTTTCCATCATCAACTGGTCTCTGTCTGCTGGCTTGGTCCTCTCTAGTCTTAAAGGTGCATTTGTTCAACTAAAGAACCGCACTCTAGATCCTCTTGTTTTCCATCACTATGGACAATTCTCCCAGATACCATTTCTCTTTTGGGTCCTAGAAAATCATCTTTCCTCTCAACTGACATCTTTTATGAATAACTAATATACTATTTGGATGGATGGATGGATTTGAGATATTTGACTCCATGTCCCAGCTGCCCTTGGAACATCTCAGGATCCCACAGGAAGAGCCGGTAGATGTGGCCAGGGAAAAGGATGTCCAAGCTGTCCTCTTCAATTTGCTATAACAGCATGGTTCTGCATACTCTTTGGACAATGGATAGATGGATGTATGGATATTTGAGGAAATCCAGTTGGGCTCACATACATCTATGCTCTTATGTCACTGACAGAAGATTTTTTGTTGTACTTGGAGAAGCCTCTTCCTCTCTTGTCCCCCTGTCCTGTGGTTTCCCCCAGGGCTCAGTTGGAGGGAGCTTACTGTTTTCAATCTGCATGCTCCCCCTGGGTCATGTGATCTGTAAGCACAATAGCCATTTGTATTGCTATGCAGATGATACTTAGCTCTATGTCCCACTTCAATCAGGCGAGATGGACAATCTCTCAAGTATTATCACTGATATTCAGTACTGTATATTTCAGAATTTTCTCCAGCTTGATGAAATTAAATCCAAAATCCTTTTAACTGGCTCCAAAAGTCCACTAGTTCTATTTAGTTTGATATTGGCAGCTTATCAACCAGTTCATTATTTTATGACTCTGACTTCGCTTTTGAAGGTCAAGTGGTAAAATTTGTGAAAATATTTGATTTGAAGACTTTCAACATGTCATTCAAGCATTTATCTCTTCATGGTCAGGGCCTGAGTTATGTTTTAGATCTATTAATCCCATTGAGTTTGAGCACAGCCTGAGGTAATCAGATAGAGCCCTTTTAAAGGTTCCTAGAACACGCCTCACTGCAAAGATCAACCAGGCCTTTACTGTCCGAGCCCCTCAGCAATGGAGCTTAGATTAGCAAAGTAACTATGATTTCTATACTTGTATGTTAAAGGTTTTTTATTTGATTTTATGCCAAATCAAGATGTTGTTACTGAGATGGTGACTCATTGTTTATCTCTATGCTATGGTTCTGTCCAATTTTATGTCCTATTTTAATATATATCTTACTGCAGTGCTTTTTATTACTGCTTGGCAAAGCACTTTGTCCTCGGTCTTACTCTTCTACTTTTTTATCACTGCCTTAGGAAGCACTTTGTAAACTGTTTTTGAAAAGTGATAAGTATATTATTATTGTTGTTTGGTAGTGGTGGAAACGTGGTGGTGCAATGTCCAATAAACATAGTGGTGCAATGTCTAATAAACTTAACATGTCCAATGCTGGCATCAACCTCTATCGTTACAACTATTGTTGTTATTATTAATCTATAGTATTGGTAGTGTTGTTTGTGTTCGGTGAAGGTATCACATCAAGACTTCATCACTTTGATCTGCTCTCTCGTGTGATGTGGCAGGATGGAATATAATGCAAGTAAATCACAATACACTTGTTTATTTTTAGCAAGTCAATTTATTGATATAGCCGATGCATTCCGGCATGATCAGATTCATTGTGTGTTGCACTGGAGAAAAGCACAGCACAGTTAAGTGTGCATTGAAAAAGCAAATATTACCCCACTGTGTGTGTGCAGGTGGATACTTCTGCTGTGGAAGCATTTTGATGATTAATTGTTGCAGCCAAAGATCATCAGTACTCAGCAACCAGGGAGAAAGATAAAATAATCTCAAGATAAATATCACTCTTAGAAACACAACTATTGTCTAGAATATAAACTACATTATTAGATAAAATACATGACAAATTTGTATGAGAGATGAATTTCTATGATAATGTGAATTTTATTTCATTTTGTTTTGTTGTTAAAATATTAAATATTGCAAATTCTATTTATTTATTATACCTGTTAGATATACTCATGGAGATGCATAGACAGTTGAATAGAATTGAAATTAAATTAATTGTTCTAAATTTCATTACAGCACTCCACTGCTAACATGAAAAAAAATGGTGACCCAAATTGTCATGAAAAAAACAGTGACCCACAAAACAGTCATTCATAAAGTCACATGCTGAGTAAGAGTTTGGTGCTTCAGTGGACCGCCATAAACCAGCCGTCACTTCAGACATCCAGTACTTATCTTAGAAGATTATCATGACCCAATAATGTTTATCTCTTGCAATCTTGCTCACCATTGTTGTCTTTTGATCTCCAACCCACATCACACCACCATCAAAACAGTATAAAAAAGCATCTGTCACTGTTGCTTGTTGGGTCTTTCTTTGGTTCTTCTTAATCCGGTGAAGGTCCCAAGGTACAGTAGGCTTGGAATGGGGATTCAATTTCTTTATTATTCAAAATAACAAAAAAATGTTGTTTACCATATGTCTCTATTTAAACATTGTATGTTAAGACTAATTTTTGTTTTAGTTTTTTTACAGGGCAAGCAGTTCATATTTGCTCAGTTTATTACCTCTGATGACCAATTTATTCATTAGGTCATTAGCACTGATGCTGAAGAATTTTAATGCACATGTGAAGATTTTAGAAAATCAGATCAAGGTTCATGGAAAGTTTTGTCCTTCTTTGCTACTGTGTTCAAATATTCTTCTTTATTTTCTGTTGCAGTAAAAAAGTGGAGTTGTGAGCTTTGAGATCAAGATGACCAAGCTCACCATTCTTGCAGGTAACTCATCGCTGCTCGTTACTTTAAGATGGATCTTACTTATCTTGTGTAAACAAGTGCAAAATTTAACACTCTTTTAAAGGGGTGTATTGTTACAACAGTTATTTATGTCAAATCTCTCTCTCTCTCTCTCTCTCTCTCTCTCTCCTCTATAGGCCTGTGCCTGGTTCTATGCCAGCTGGGTAAGTCATGTATTTCCAAATAGTATCAGTATTTTATTTTGCACTTTTGCTCATGGATTACAAGAAATTTCCAAGTGTGCAAGTCGTGCAACCTCTTCACATGCTTGTCTGAACATGCAGTTGTTTCTTCTATTTCAGGCACAATTCAATAAATAAATAAAAACAGAAGGTTGTGCACAGTCCTATGGTGCATTCATAATATGTATAACATATAGATCTGATTAATGATCAGTTTATTGGAATGTGTCTCAGTTCTGTGGCTGATTAGCTCCTTTAATTTTTTATATGGCGAATACAGTGGTATTTGGTGTTTTATTTATTTATTTATTTATTTATTTATTTATTTATCTATTTATCTATCTATTTATTTTGGTTTTCAGCAACATATTGCTGTTACAGATGGAACAATATAGTTATCTCACAGTGTTGTGGCTTCATGGCTTCATGACTTGATAGATTATGATAAACTTATATGATAATGCATTACTTACGCAGATTTTTTTTTTTAGCAATGGGATTGTCTTGTTAGAATGTAAACAATTTAAAACTGTTGTCATTACAAAGTTCAAATAATATAATTTGGATGAAAGGCTTGAAACATTTTTGTATTTCAATATATTGAATTTTAGTATACTGTCCCATCTCCTATATATCAGAACAAACCAAGTTAACTAATAGATGAGCAACCCATAATTAAGTTCTTCTGTCGAGTGTTATCTGCAAAACTCATTTGCATACAAAGAGGAGTAAAGGAGTTCCAGCCACAGTTTGTAGAATAACGGTTAAATTTCCCCAACAGTGCAACTTCATTAGACCATATCTGTACTGTCTGGCTGGATCTGACTCTTGAGGACAAAGTTACCATAGAAACCACTCCATGTTGCAAAGATTTCTGACATGTAAATGACTCCCACTTTTCCAGCAACTGCTACCCAGATGGTGTGCTACTTCACCAACTGGTCCCAGTACAGACCTGACCAAGGGAAGTACAAGCCAGAAGATGTGGATCCCTTCATGTGCACCACCCTGATCTACGCCTTCTCCATCATCAACAGCAACAACGAGCTGGTCACCTATGAGTGGAATGACGAGGTCCTCTACAAGTCCTTCAACGCCTTGAAGAACAAGTAAGAGGCCTAGAAATGAACTGCAAAGTCACTTTTCCTGAAGCCGCCTGAGAAATACCTCTTACTCTTCTAGTATAAGACAAATAACAAACATCTAGAAAAGTATTTAGTGTGGAATAGTGTTGTCAGGATACCAGAATTTTGACTTCAGTGCCAATACAAAGTTTATTAACAGATTTGATTCAAGGTAAATCTGGACAACTAGTATACTGCAGTATTTGCACAGGGTTTTTTAGGTTGGTTGAAAACAACAAACAAAATTTCAACTAGCTGCTTGCGCTCTGTGGCAATCACAGCCAGCTTTCAGTTTTGTTTCTACTGTACAGCCAGCTTAAGTGAAGTAGTTACATTTTCATTCTTCATACCAGTTCGTTAATGGACTGGGTTCCAGTTCAAGATGTAATGACTGTTTGATGCTCTTGAATGTTTTCATCTGTATGACTCGACTTTGAAAGCCACAGACAAGAACCACTTGTCTGTCCTCTTATCTATTCTATTTCTTCGTCTTTTAACTATTACACTAGAGTTGAAGTTGAATTGGATTGACCACAATTAGTATGTGTTAAACATTCATAAAAATCCTTACTGAATTCTGTCATCTTCAACAGTATTGAAGTATTGATATATTGGTGATTATTACAGCAATAGCTTAGAGTACACTTACCAATATTTTGTGCTCCATAGACAATGTAATGTAATGTCAATCTTCTCTTCTGTGTTCAGGAACACAAATCTGAAGACTCTGCTGGCAGTCGGAGGATGGAACTTCGGTTCAACCCAGTGAGTATTCACGTTTCGGTTTGCAAAAACTGGGATGTTCTGTTTCTTATTAACTTACCTCCAATTATGCTATGATTATTAGAATAAAATATATGATTTTCATTTCTCCAGGTTCTCCATCATGGTGTCCAGTCCCGCCAACCGTCAGAAATTCATTCAGTCTACGATCAAATTCCTGAGGACTCACGGGTTCGATGGTCTGGATCTGGACTGGGAGTACCCTGGATCTCGTGGTAGTCCCCCAGGGGACAAGCAGAGGTTCACTCTGCTCTGCAAGGTGGATCACTGACTTTTTACGATGATCAGTTAGGATTAACTTATCTACTGACCGTACTACAACTTAGAAAATGTCTTGTGATTTTACAGGAACTTGTTGCTGCTTATGAAGCCGAGGCTGCAGCCACTGGCAACACCCAGCTCATGCTGACCGCCGCTGTGTCTGCAGGAAAGGGAACCATTGATGCTGGATATGAGATCGCTGAGATTGCCAAGTAGGTCTAGTTTTAATGGCTTTTACTTAAACAACAAGGAAAGATAATTATGAAAACAAATTATACCATTGTGAGAGAGTGGAACCTGTCAGAGGTTTCAGCAAGGGATTTGAGGTGAAGTCTGAGCCACATTGTTGGACTTGTCTGCTCTATTAATGGTGCAGTTAAGCTTCCCTGGTCTTCAAACCTGTTAAGAACATGTGGAAAACAGCTGATTATGAGGGTCAGTCCAGGCTTCATTTTGTTATGCAAGTCTAGGCTTTTCAAGTAGGAGGAACTGCTGGTTATCAGATGTCAACATCATCTCCTTTTACCCATAAAACCCTGAGTTTGGGAGTTCTTGTTCTCACATTTCTGTTGGTAGAGGACCATTTGGACCATATAGGTGCATTAAATGCCACCAGAGTTTCAATGGTTGTCCTCACCTGCACAAATGGATGAGGCTAAAGGAAGAAAACACTCAAGAATTGCTCAAAACATACCGAATGTGAACGGAGCCTGTGTTTTCACGTGTCTCCAGGTATCTGAACTTCATCAATGTGATGACCTATGACTTCCATGGAACTTGGGAGCAATTCACCGGACACAACAGCCCACTGTACCGTGGTGCCCAGGACAAGGGCGATCTCATCTACTTCAATACTGTAAGGATATACTGTACATGTGTATAATAATGTTATAGAACCAATGGCATAAGGTGAAAAGAGGCAATTGGCACATCTGAATCGCTCGTCTCATATGTAATATATATGTGATCTCGCAGTTAAGGCACAATTGCAGCCTTTGTCTCTGATAATACCTCCATTAGGACTATGCCATGACATACTGGAGGGACAACGGCACCCCAGTGGAGAAGCTCAGGATGGGTTTTGCAGCTTATGGTCGCACCTTCCGTCTGACATCATCTGACACCAGTGTTGGAGCCCCAGCTAGCGGACCTGCATCCGCTGGACCGTACACTCGTGAAGCCGGCTTCTGGTCCTACTATGAGGTAAACTCTAGATACTGATTGGAGAAAGCATTTAATGACTGTCTTATATCCACTGCAGTAGAATTTATTTTCTCACTAAAACAATTATTCAAATCCTCCTAACACAAATGGTATGAATGGCCCAGAGACTCTCTGAAATTGTAAAGTTGTTCCAGACAATGGCTAGAGTCCCTGTTCTTGAGGTTCTCAAGCAAAACATTTTCTCTGTTTGGGACGTTACACTGCTACATGACATACAGTCCTGTAAGTTCCTAAACAACACCCTCTCCTTTATGTCTGGGATCCAGATCTGCACCTTTGTGAAGGGCATCGAAATTCAGTGGATTGAAGACCAGATGGTTCCCTATGCCACCAAGAATGGTGAGTGGGTAGGATTCGACACCCGGGAGAGCTACGAGATCAAGGTAGGTGGCACCTCAACACCATAGTTTCCACACATCCACATTATATCTGAGGCACATCTGTACCATTTTCTGTTTTTGTGTTTCCACCCCTTAGGTCCGCTACCTGCAGGAGAAGAGGTTCGGCGGTGCCTTTGTGTGGGCTCTGGATCTGGATGACTTTGCTGGACGATTCTGTGGAGAGGGCAGCCACCCTCTGTTGTCACATCTCCGCAAACTTCTCGATATTGGTCAGTATTTGAGAAAACTTTCCTCTAATTTCTGGCCATCGCTCACCTTGTTTAAACACAATGAACACTGGACTAGGAAACTTTGTCTTTCCAAATGACAGCCAAGAGGTAACTGTTTCAGACCGGTTTGAAATTCAGAGCCCAGAAATGATGCAGTGTGAACTGCATACAGCACACTCGTGTTTACCAACCCAGTTGGTCTGCAGTACTTTTTGTCAAACAATACCAAAGGGACAAGAGTGGTAAAATATCAAGTGTTGGTGAATCCAGCTTGCTCTGGATGGAGCACTTGTTTGCTGCTGTTGGATTTCGCTGATAAGTTTCACATCATCGCTTCCTTTGGATGATGTGACCATATATGACACCGAAATTTGGGCAGAGTGAATCTATGCAGTCTTCCTTTTTATTAGTCTTGCATAGTGATGACGAGACAGATACCACAAAAGGTTTATTTTTACATAAAGATCTTGCATAGTGCAGCTTTAGCCACATCATAAGAAGTAATTGTAAAGTCCCTTACCTTACCAGGCCTCAATGTTAAGACAGTGTTTCTCATCATGTTTATCTACATCCAGAGGTGCCCGAGACACCCCCCACCACCACCCCTGACCCCGACGTTACCACCCCTGAAACCACAACCACCCACAAACCAGGGTCTGGCTTCTGCAACGGCAAACCCGACGGCTTGTACGCCAACCCCGATGACAAGAACAGCTTCTACATGTGTGCTGCTGGTGAAACCTACATAAGATACTGTGGAACCGGATCCATCTTTGACGACAGCTGTAAGTGCTGCGTCTGGCCCTAGTGATGACCTAGAACGTGCAAGGCAAATGCTAACGCAAACATCTCGCATCTATAAAATGAAATCACATGAACTTTGGAGTAAAGAACTGTGCTGCATGAAAAAAAGAAAAAAAAAGATCAGTATTTTATAGATTCACAATTAGGTCTGTTCACTTTTCTGAAACTTATGTTGATAAAATAAATAAATTGTTTCTTTGCAAACTATGGATGGAGTCTTTCTTTTCATGAATTGTGATGTTCAACTGATAAAAAAAGAACATTTATTATTTTTTGTGGTATTTTTTAAGTGGATATTTGCAATTTAAATCTTTCTGCAAGTCATTGCTCCATTTCCTTGTCTCTGAACTGGAATTATAGATCATTGGAAACCAGTGGACTAATAACAAAGATACACAGAAATACAGTAAGCAAAGTCGGAGGTTAAGTTCTCGATTAACTGTCTTCCAGCAAACTGCCTGGATTAACCTTCAACTGAACAGACTTCTCACATCTCAGAGCAGCAGGTGGATTTAAGGATTGTTCACCTTTGATTAAGTCTTTCCCTCAGACTTTCACACATGACTGCTGGTCCCTGTGAAAACATCACCAGTCACAGTCCCACCATGTAGAACTTGAGGGTGTTCACATGTTCATGTTCATTCAGATCATTGCAGATTTGGCCCCACATGGGCATCTGCAAACACTGAGAATACCACAACATGACATTACCTTGTTACCCACCTGTTGTATTTGGTTTTTGTCCACAGTCCCCTACGCAAATTCTTTATACCTTGCCACTTATTTCAAACATTTTTTTTCTTCTCTCTTTTACCTTATTTTTATCACATACATATAGAGTTTGTGAATATGCCATTATTTTTTGATTTTTTATTTTTAGATTACCGTATTTTCCGCACTATAGGGCGCACTGGATTATAAGGCGCACTGTCAATGAATGGTCTATTTTCGGACTTTTTTCATATATAAAGCGAACCGGACTATAAGGCGCATTAAGTGAAACAAAACAGTCAGATAAGTCAGTCAGTCAAACTTTATTAAACGCGTTCTCATTAACTCTCAGCAAATTAAAGGCTTTTAAGTGCGCCTTATAGTGCGGAAAATACGGTATATTATTTTCATATTTTAGAGGTCAGACAGCTCCTGAATCCCAGTACCGGGTGTCAGGGGCTGCCAAATGTTTATCTAATTTCATCTAATTTTTTCATTACATTTTACATTTTATTTTAAATAGCTTACGTTTGCTGCTTGCACAGTTGTCAGAGTTGTTGCAATCTCATTTCACTGCTGTTGTACATGTACAGTTATGCATGTGACACATAAATCTCTTGAATCTTGAGACAGTTTAACAGTCAGTGCTGGGGGTAACTCATTACAAAGAAATATGTACTCTGATTACTTTTGGATGTTAACTGGTAACAGAACATGTTAGCGTTCATTTGAAGTACTTTTTCAATCAAGGAACGGACGATTCCCACTGGATAGATTTTGTGTCTCTTTCCTTGAGATTCAGTTGTTTAAAGTTTCAGGTTTCGGGTTTATTTCAAGCCCCAAATCCCTGTTTCCAGTCTCTTTACAGGCCCAAACCAAACAGGACTACGCCCCCTGACTTAAACCCTCATGGGATTGGGATGAACCACATAGAGAGGAAACCCCTCTCCAGTTGTTATTTATGACCAATTCTTTGCTCATAAATAACAAATAGACTTTCAATCCACAACACAGGATCCAGACAGCTTCCACACTTGGTTTAAAATACAATGGTCAATTTTGTGAGATGTGTCATAAATTTTCTTCTACAGTTTTTTTTCTGCTATTCTCTCCTGCATCATATAACGTTGGACTGAACTTTCATGATGAATTGATTGCAGTTTGAATTGATGGGAATCCTGTGGAACATGTTGAGGTTCATGTTTGTGAGTGGCTGTGGAAGCTGAGCCGTGTTTCAGCCCTCAGAGGTTTATCTGAGGACGCTCAGGGATTACAAAACCTCAGCCAACAACAGAGGGTGTGAGCCGGACTGAAAACCGAATCCCAGACCGCCGACCCCCCCAGTCTCGCTCCCAGCCTCCTGCATATCGACTCACTTCTTCATTACATCACTGTGCGAGTTTTAATTGTGTTTTGACATTTCATACCGATGCATCCAAGCAAATAAGTTCATGATAATAGAATTTTCTACCGTACAAGATTCAAACAACAGTTCCTCTGTAGCAGCAGGATGGGAAGTCAAATCAAATGTTTTCACCTCGACACAAAACAGCAGCTGTTCTTCCTTTTAGTTTTCCCTTTAGTTTCTGTTTTCTCTGTCAGTCCAGATGCTTTTGCCTTGAGGTTTAGTTTAGTATGACGCCTCTTTGTCTCTGTCGACGTCTGTCAAGCACAATGTCACCAACAACATATCACTTTTACACGAACGGATATTAAAAGATACAGGCTATGGCACAGGCGTTTAGTTTCATATGTGGGTTTAATGTCACAAGTGCTTTAGGTGAAAACGGGGAAATGGGTCACTCTAATTCCTATAGACAAAATATAATACTATCCTAATCCAGTCCATCCTGTTGAGAGAGAATGACATTTATATATATATTTATATATGTATAAATACACTAATTACCTATATATGTATACTTGTAAATCTTAGAGGTAATTTTATTTATTTTTTCATATGTAAGTGTGAATAAGTATTAAAGTGTTTAAGTGCAGTAATAATGTTTCTATCAGTGTAGAATGGAGCGTTTTCTCAAATGAGAAACAAGTGATGATCTGGTTAGTAGTCCTCAAACTCCTAAAACTACACACAGATATTATCCAAATGTGTGTAATCTATATGCAGTTTTGTGAGGAGGATTTATCAGGGGAGATGTTGCTCATTATTAAAAACTAATACCAAATGTTATATAGACTTGGCTTTTTTCTTTTATATAGACTTTATGTTTTGTGTAGATAAATTGTATGTATTGTTCTTCATTTGGTTTGATGTTTTTTTAATTCTTGTTTAAAATGACAGCCTGGCAGGTGTTTGGCTTTGGCACATTTTCACTAAAGAAAAAATAAATTTAAGGGAAATTCATCATGTGGCTCTGACTGATTCCTGAGAGACGTCAGTGAGGTTGTAAAGGCTGAGAAACCTGCAGTATAATTTTAACAACTATTCGACATGTCACATATTTTTGTCAGTTTCCAGTATAATAATTTAATGCTGAAAGCTGAACATGGTAACAAAACCCTCTTGGTACATACTGTACTATATCATTTCTTCCTATATATCTATGTGTCTATATATTTATATCTCTATATCTCTATCTATCTATCTATAACATCACACACACACACACACACACACACACACACACATTAATTTCCCTACGGGGATCAAAGTTTTCTGAATCTGAATATATATGACTGTTTTGACAGGTAATGGCACTTTGACATTTCACATTGGATATCCAAAAGCCATTTGAGCAGCTCTGCTTCACAGCCTGTCAGGTGAAGCTGCACCATGTGACTCCCAGTAATGTGAGAGCTGACATGTTGACGTTTTCCTCCCATCCTGCCTCTCCTGCGCTCTGGGAGGTGAAACACGATGGGACTTTCCTTTTTCCAAGAGCTAAAACACGACTGAGATGAGTGCAGGAATATCAAGTCTACTTGGTGAGAATGGCCTGTTTTTTTTTTTTTTTTTTGTTTGTTTGTTTTTTTCTACAAGTCTAGATCTACTTTGTGCAAAATAAATAAATAAATAAATGTAAAAATGTAAATTAATTTTAACATCAATTTAAAATAAATAAATACATAAATTTAATGTGTACATT
>OMKZ01043152.1:1701-16262 GCA_900302535.1 Neoniphon sammara
CGCCAACTTTTCAAAAACTTTATACAGTGGTAGAGCAGCACTACTAATATGGCCACTGAACAAATACAATGCTGATTGGCTAATTGGTGTTGTGATAATCAGCTAAAATGACGAGGCATATCTCAGGAAGAGTCATGTTGCAGGAGTTTCAGGGACAGTCATGGCAGCATGTGTGTCTCCTGATGTGAAACAAGTTGGCAATGCGGCACAGAGGGAAAAAAACTTCTGGAGGAAATCCAACATGTGGAACTGGTGCATCTTAACAACTGCACAGCACTGTCAGCAGTGTAAGCATTTCTTCTGAGTGCAATGTAGTTTCCCCAAGTTTTGCCAAAATCCAATCAGCGATATCTGAGATATTTCATGTGGCAGCCACACACACACACACACACACACAAAACAATATCCCCATTTTATATCATAAGGAGGAAGTGAACAATGCCGGGACAAATCTTAGTTATACTTTAGTCTGCTGACCTTTATCGTGTTTTTGTATAAATGTATAAATGTGAGTGTGTGAAATGCATTTGAAATCAAGACTAGCTTTGATTGCCCTCGTCTGCTGTATGGGTGCTAAGCCTCGTCTTAGCACCCACGCAGCACCTGTCACTGTCTGTGAGTGAGTGTCGAGACTTAGCATTTAGACTAGCTCTCTAAATCATCCCGTGCTACACATACACTGACTTATAGCTCTATAGGTGACATACTGCTATGATGGGTGTGTGTGTGTGTGTGTGTGTGGCTTACGGTGTCTAGCCTAGTGAATAATGGTGATTTATGGTCTGGCTAGGCGTGCACCGTCCACACAGAAAGACGTGACAAGGTCAAATCTATAGACTACAGTTATATTTATAGATGGACAGATTTACATTGGAAAGAGAGTCATACTGCACAAACTGGGACAGCAGGCTGAAGTTGGTCTTTCACTTGTTCTTGTCTTTAAAAGAGACAAAGAGTGTTAGATACATGCGTATATGCATCTATACATAGACAAAAAGTATGCAGATAACTGTATAATTGAAGGAAGAATGGAAGGAAGGAAGGAAGGAAGGCAGACAAAGAAAGAAAGAAAAAAACATTTTAGTACATTAACATATTGGATGGCTGTTAAGATACATTATTTGTAAATTAACATGGAATTGCTATGAAAAAAGGGCTAATTGTAATAGATAAACATATGGACAGAGAGAAAGGAAAGAAAGAAAGAAAGAAAGAGAGGTTTGAACTTGTGTGTTTGGGATCAGTGATATTTGATAATTAGACAGCGTCACCATGGCAAAAGGACTAATTGTTATCATCAGATTAAGGGAATAATTGCGTGTGGATACATCATCAGAAACATGGCGGAGGCAAATTTGATCAGAGCAGATGTTGAATTAATTGGTTTTGAGGCTGATTGCATTAATGCTCTGGGTCTATTAGTGCGACGGACTGGTAATTAACACCCTGCTTCTGACTCACACGGTGGTGATGCTGCAACACACACACACACACACACACACACACGCACGCACACTGCAAGAATGTACGCGTAATGCATAAACACAATGCAGGCTACGTTCATTGCACACTAGTAATTTCTGTTGTTTACAGGAAATTGCAAATGCGTTCTTCCTTTTTTCACTGTTCGACCACTGTGTTTACAGTCTGACGAGAAGCAGCTCTTTCTTAAAAAAAAAAAAAAAAAAAAGGAAAGTGAGAATAGAAACATGTAGGTGATGGGAACGCATGCACAATCATATGCTCACACACAGTCATATCGCTACAAAGAAGCAATTTTAATTGTTTGCTATGTAGTTCAATGCAGGTTCGGCTCCTTTGTCGTACAAGCGAATGCCTCCCAGACATTCTCCCTTGATGGGTTTTGGTTGTTGTTGTCGTTTTTATGTTTGTTTTGTTTTGTTTTTGATGGTTAGTTTCTGACTGAACAATTCAGTGTTAGATTTGATAATCATTCCTCAAGCCTGGAGCCATTCGTCCTAGCCAAGATTTCTTCTGATCTTCCAGTTGCTGGTGCTGAAAAATAATGGTGCTTCATTGTTAGGTCTGATTGACAGAAGACTCATTCAAGTTAAAGAAGCGCATTCCTCCTTTATGTGGACTGTTTTTGAGTTCGGGTAGCAGAGCTTCTATATTTTTCTATATTCAAAGGTATGTGTATTAAAGCAGACAAAAGTGGTACAGTACGTGCAACAGTGCTGTGGGCCCTAACAGACCAAGTGCATAAAAAATGCAACAATCTGGTTTAATACTAAAGGCCAATGGATTTAAGGGGTCAAAGAGATGGCCAACAAGCTGTCACTTTTAAAGTGGTAAATACAATTATAACAACTTCCCTTTGAGACTAACAACACTAGTTTGTGTAGAACATGGGTCTAAGAAAAGTCATGGAGTGGCATTTTGAATGCTAAGATATTTCAATTCTAACATTCAGAACAGCAGTCAGTTGATGGTGTCTTGGCCTTTCTAAAGTTAATGCTGCCAGCCGCTGTGCCCGCTGAGCGACGGCTCAAAGCATCAACATCTGCCTCCTCTGAGGCGCTGAGGAAGTGTCCTCCTGCCCACGTGATCCCGAGAGGTGTTTCTGATGCCCTGGCTCCTTACCTTCTACTGGAACTGCTTGATGTGGCATTGAACCCTTATTCTACAAGATATCTTGACTAAAATTCATTACAGCACCAGCAACCACACAGAAGTCTCTCTCTCTCTCTCACGCACGCACACACACAAACATTTCGACATCTTGTCTTATTGGCCACTGAGCAGACCACAGGAGCAGCTAGGGATTAAGTTCAAGGGGATCTATTCAGAGGAGGGAGAATGTATTTTTTTTGTTTCACACCTCCTGTCCAGATTTTTGATGGTCAGTCCAGAGATAGAAACCAACAGCCTGTCAGAATTAATTCAAAGTTTGCTGCTAATGCACACACATATGGTTTGATGTGACTCCATCAAACCATATTCCTTGGACCCCTGGTATCACCACAGCAGGCAGTTATATAAAAATACATTTGCTACACCATTTGTTTGTTTTGTGATACTGTTTATTACTTCTTAAAAATGGCTATATAGGAGGGCGGGGGGATGACAAATCTTGGCTCACAGTGTTGCAAACTTGTAAATGTATTAAAATCCACAACACTACAAATGTGAAGGCTCCACAATAGCAAATAAAATAGGAATTTACATCTAAGAAATAACATTTACTAGTGATGTCAGCTCATTTCAAACAATCGAGTGCCTAAATGTAAATGTGCCTAATTAGCACAAAAAGAACAACTGAGATTAAAAATAGACCTAAGTAGGTGGTTACCTAGGAAGAAGAAAACAAATAGAGAACTGTTCAAATTAATTATTGGTCCCAGCTTCCTGAGGTCCCTGGGGTTCATCTTGCTCCTCTGGCTGGGGAAATTACCGTGAGTCTATAGACCTGTTGGTACTGATGAGCGCTCCCAAGTGTCTTGTCGCGTCCCTCTCGCCAGGGCCACAGGAAGGCAGACCCACAGGATAAATAACAGATTCTCTTTGATTCTCTTTTAATGGGAGCTCCCACATACCTTGATGGAAATGGATTAACATCCCTTTCAGGCAGGGCTGGAAGCAGCGGATAGACTGAGTCAGGGGGCCGGCGACAAATGGCATTCAAGCAGAGTTGAGCCAGGTCTTCTCCTGTTCAGTGTGGGTGCGGCACGCCCACAGTAGCAGCAATGGCGGGCGTCAGGAGAATGGCAGAGGACAGGATATGCATACACACACTGTACGTGCACACACGACAATAAAGTTGGTAGAAAACAACTGACCCTGTTGCAGGTACAGTGAGTGTTGTGCGAATGGTTAAATCTCTCCCTTCCACATCTTGCAGCTGTCTGGTTGAAGCCTGACTGTCTAGGGCTCTTGCCAGATGTCTCCTTCTATCACCTGTCGCAACACCTGTTCCAGGTCAGGGTGGGGGCCACCCGAGGGTGCAGGCTTGATACACAAAGAGAGCACAATTATATAGCCCAGTCATTCAAAGAGTCACTGTTTAGTCATTGGAGATGGACCAGTCCAAGTTGTCCCTGAGATATGTTTATACACACACATAGTCATATGTTACTGATGAAAAAAGAATGTAAATTTGAAGCCAAAACACAGTTAAAAAGGCTGCTATTTAGGCGGGATGCCATTTAGAAGTATGAGCCAGTTTTCAGAGACGTTGGACAATCACTGCTTTTATATGGAAGTCTTCAAAGCAACCCGAGGCAATTAACAGAGTTCCAAGGACGCACAGTAATTGGTGCCTAAATTGCAAGAGCAATGGTCATAAAAACTGCAAAATGATTTAATGAAGCAGGGCCAACAGTCTTGAAAATTATGACAGCATATGCCAAACACAGGCAAACTGCATGTGCACAGAAGAAGGGAGGTCGTGAGTCATCAAAGATCACTGACAGGGGAAAAATGGACATCAGACAGGATGGATGGCACAGAATTGAATCAGCACCTCTCAAACTACAAAAATTTCATTGCGAGGCTGCTCTTTGCGGCAGGGCTGCCATTTGGAAACCACTTCCTTCAACCCACGATGTCTGTTTCCAACCTTTAAACATAGTGGCGGATCTGTAATGGTGTAAGCTGTTATCTCATGGGTGTGATCACTCTGCAAGGCTGTAAAATACCATATAGGGCCATGATGTCCCCATATTCCACAATAACGCTCACTGCTAAAAAAAAAAAAAAAAAACATCATGAGTAGTTTTATGAACATCAGGATGACATCAGATGCCTTCCATGTCCTCCACAATCACCAGATCTAAACATCGTTAAACCTTTATGGGAGGTTGTGGAGTGCGAAAAGTGCAAATTAGATTTCCACTTCCTTCATCTCTCAGAAAACGGGAGGCTTCGTGAAGAACCTTCCAGTGTCACCACTACACACAGCTCAGGACTTGCGTAACAGCAACCAAAGAGGGACCAAAGCTTTTCTGCCCTGTTCCGTCCTTAGGCACTTGACATTCATATATGGGTGGCATTAATGCAGTGCAATAAAATAGCTCTTTATTCCTGGATATAGGGGAAGTACATGTGAGTAGGAAGGTTACTAACGAATGTTAATCCCAAGTTGCCTAGAACGCCTGAGGGTCTTTTGCAAAAGTCATCTCTAAAAAAAGATTATGTGACACATAGCCTGTTAACAGCAAAAATGATAAACCTTTTTTTTCATTCTTTTCATCAGTGTAATTAATAACTGTAGGAATCAGGTACAGTAAATGTTGTGAAGGAGAAAGTAGAAGCGGAAATCTTTGAAGTACACTTCAGTCGTGGCATAAATTCATTGTGTGTTTACGCCTTTGCCAAAAGATTAGCTGCACATGCCGACCCGTCAGCAGCCAATCGCAAAGTAATCTTGCTATAAATCCCACCTATATATTCCTGGGACATCATTGGTTCCACAGCGGGCATTTACAGATTGAGACGATCCCTTGAGAGAGGCAGTTTTGCTGCTAAAGGAGAAACCTGCTCAGGTGTTTTCTCACAGGGGCACGAGCAGGTGAGTGGAGATTCAGCGAGAAAGAGCAGATCCATTCCACTATGCTCCCATGAAAACCTTCTAACTCCCATTTTGGTATTTTCAAGTCATTTGCTTTTTGTTGCCATGGAAAAACATTGCTAAGGTCTTTTATGTGCGTGAGTAAGTTTCAAGACAGTAAGCCCCATGAAACACAAACAAAGCCACTGTGTAATTTGATCGATAATTTAAAAACAAGGGTTTTTCTCAGCTTGTGAAATGTTGACTGGAGAGGTTGATTTGTTATTATGGGAAAGCTCCCTTTGTGCCCTGCCGGCCCAGCGTGTAGAAAATATAAATGTAGTTCTTCTTAGGAGCCATAGTTTTTTCACTCAATGCTTGCTGCACTGCTGCATCACAGACACATAAATAATCAGTGTAGCTCCCATGGAGCTTACCCACACAGCATGGGGAGAATAAATGAGAAATCTTGTCATTGGTGATCCACACAAACCATGGAAATCACCTAGAAAGCAACTTTTTTTAGGAATGGAGAGGACCTAATTAATGTCCTTGTTTTAGATTTTCTACATATCATTAGCAATGGTTTGGTTTAAGGCAGATTTAGCTTCCAGAACAATGAGCAAGTCAGTAGGTTCACTGTAAAGACCTTGGATCTAGGAGCTTTGTCAGCACTCAGGCTTTCCTAAATAAAGAGCACTTTATAGTGGAACATAACATAAAACTAATACAAAGCGCCTTGGCATTTGCATTAAAGCTTTTACTACAATCTTTGACTCAAATCTTTGGCTCCTCAATAACACAACTCATGGATTTCCCCCAATGAACAACCAATACCAGTGAGCGACCTTGGGTAGCCTTGACATGAAGTTGGGATTCTTGGGTAGGTCTGTGAATTTTTGTGAAAACCCTTATCAACCAGGGATATCAATTCAGATGATGGCGAGGTTTAGCAAATGGTATTTTTACTGTGAATTTAATAGGAGGTCAAAGATGCAAGGAACTTTGATCAGTATGGACATGCATGGTCCATGTAAATTACTGACATGGCAGATTTGGACAAGACTAAAATTACAGAGATAAGAACATTTTGAACAGATGGGAGGCAATGTCAGCTTTGAGTTACAGTCATAGATAAATAATAATGAGATGGCTAAAGCTGTAATAGTTAGAATAGCAGAGGGACAATTTAATTGAGGACTGTTTAGACTCAAATGGCAAATGCAAGGATTAAGAACATAATTTAATGGCTAAGTCTACATGGTGCTCATAGTTGGCTTGAGTTGCTAATAAATTGCATGCTTAAGTCCACATTTTTGTCAGTGGGGTCTAAATGGTTCTTCTTTTCGCAATTTCAGTGAAAGAAATACTCTGTTTTGGGTAAAACACCCTTTTTCGGACTTACCCAGATTAAGAATACTGAGAACTTACCCAGACTGAGTCTGTAAACAAGACAGCTTCAGAGTTGCTATAAGTTTTTTTTTTTGTTTGTTTGTTTGTTTTGTTTTTTTCACTTTGACGGAGCTAGGCTACTGACTCCTGTAGACTTCAAGTATTTATGCTAAGCTAACACGAAATGTTACCCTTAGGAACTGAACCAGTGGACGTACAGAGGTGATGATGGTATCGAACATCTTGTCTCAATCTGGGGAAGTCAGAAAATGGACATTTTGCCCAAACCATTGTAGTATTCCTTTAAAGTACTTTCAATTGATTGTCATTGGGGAATGTTTTTGCTTTCAAAGTGGGGTCAGAGTGCAGGCTCACCAACAGAACAACATTCGTGGAGTTGGTAGGAATTCAGTATCTACAGTTTGCACTTTGGTTCTTGTTTAAGACAGACAGACCCATAGATCCATCTATCTTAATATCATTAAGTAAAACAGCAACTGTACTTGAAATAAGACCTGTTCCAGTCAGTGGGTAGTCTTAGAATCAGAATGTCCTCCTAATTTCCCTTTAAAAAAGAAAGCACATTTGAAGCCATTTCCTCTTAAAGAAGAGAAGATAAAAGGCGGATTTCAGAAGAGCTCTTCAAAACCACTGTACCATTACTAAGAACTGGCAAGAGAGGGATGTAGAGAGAGAGAGAGAGAGAGAAAGAGAGAGAGAGAGGAAAGGGAAAATGAGAAAACAAAGCAAGGGGATAAAAAGCGGAAAGAGGCTGAGTAGTACTGTAAGAAAGGGAGGCAGACAGGTAGAGAAAGAAGAGGAGGGAGAGAAGGGGGTGAAGAGGGAAAGAGGTAGAAAGAAAGTAGAAAAGATGAGAGAGGGGGTGAAGTAAACAGAGGGTGGAGAGACAGACAAAGACAGATGAAATAGAGATGAAGGATTGCATTAGGGAATTATGAGGTGAGCTGGAACCGCAGGCCATGTAGAGACAAGAGAGGACGAGAGGGCAGAAAGGGAACAAGCGGGCGAATGAAAGGAAACAAAGCAAGGATGAGGTATAAAGAAAATTAAAATGAGGCAAGGTACAGTGCCATCGAAGATACGTATTCAAGTGGACTGCTTGTTTCTTGGCTTGACTGGTTGGTTGCCTTTGCCCATAACTGGATGGCTGTCGGGCTGATTGCCAAAGTGAACTTCTGCTGATTAGAAGTCCCTATAATACCTTAGATCAGTCAACGGCCCCAAGGATCAACTTTACCTTCACTTTTGTAATGCCTCAATTTCAAAACTTCAAAAATGTTGCTCACTTTCCCAATGCATGAGCTTTTATATGACAGACTTTGGCACTCTGTTGCTGTACTTATGGTTTAAAAACCTTAAGCTCACTGTCACAATAGCTACACTTTACAAAAGGCCAACATATGAGCACTGTGACAATAGTTACACTTTAAAAAGATCAACTTAAGCTCGCTGTCACAATAGTCACGCTTTAAAAACTCCAACCTCAACTCAGTGTCACAGTAGTTACACTTTAACAAGACTAACTTAGGCTCTCTGTCAGAATAGTTGTGCTTTAAAAAGACCATCTTAAAGTGATAGTTTGGAATTTTACACCATATAGTTGTATTGCTGCCCTACTTGAGTGAAAGAGATCCTCCAAGTTTGGCCCATCAACTGTTATGAGAATGCGAGCTTCACTGGGAGTGTGTTCCTCCAAAATAAATGGATACTGACCTGAAAACAACATGATTTCAAGCAACGACCTACAGCTGAAAAAATGTTGGGAAGGATGTATAACAACTTACATTTGTCACTGAATCATTATCGGTACTTGTTCCAGCCCTCTTGCTTTGAAACTGTGATAACTACTTTCATAAAGAAATAGTTCTGCCATTTTGGAGGCAGACTAAAGCTCATCATTTAAGTGCATCATTCATTTTTATGCATGTCACCATGGCAAATAAACACAAACAACATATTATAGATGATGATAATGACACAAGGAACCTAAAATAGACACAAGATGTTAAATCTATATCTTGGTCTCATACCACAGATGAATACTGTACATGTAGGAGATCATCGGTGAATCCTTTATATTCCAATCACTGTCTCAGTGAGTACCCAACATTTGCTCTGTTCAACAGGTTGCTGAGATCAATGCATTTCTATCAGTGTTGCGTCTATTAAGTTACACAGCGAAATGGCTGCAGCCACATTTCATCCTAATAGCCCCACACCCCAGAGAATATGAGCAGAGTGGAGTGTGAAGTGGAGCTATGCTAATTTAATGTTGAGTGAGGAATGTATGGGAACATCGACCACAGCTCGCCATCTCTAATAACAGCTTAGGAGTGACAAGTGCATTTTTCAAACCGACCTCCAAAAGTCCATGAAAAACAAGGGAGTCGTAGCACATGCGCACACGCATACACACGCACACACACACACACAAAAAACACATTTAAAAGAGAGAGACCTCAGTTGTGCCACGCTGACATTTTGCAGCCAGTACGGATGTGTTTCATCATGAGCCTCCACCGGAGCATCATATTATATCTGTCCAAGTTTTTGAAATTCTTTTAAATATGTGAAGTTTGGCTAGATGATTTGATTAAGGCCAGCATGTGCGATTTCATTTCCTCCTGGGTAGATAATTCAGATAATGGATGATAAAGCTTTTTTTTTTTTTTTTTTTTTTTTTACATCAAAGTGATGATTATGGCACTTTTTTCATTCTGGATTTGACAAAACTATCGGTTTTGACTGGGAGCACAAGCGGTCTAAAGTTGCTAATTTCCATCTGTAATCCACGCATGTTTGCCCTTAACAGACCAAAACATAATTATTGGTCAAATAATTTATTCATTCATTATTAATTATTACACTTCAAATTACCCTTTTTTATATATAGACTAGCAAAGGGAAATGTTTTGGATGTTGGTTAGGCCTGCAATTTAATTGCAGTCATGCCCAATTGGTGAATACTTTTCTGTTTACTGGGCCTAATTAAAATCATCCTGGAATTATTCAAATTATTAGTGGACAGCAATGAAACAACATTCTTCTCTAATAGGCTGTACCTTTAAATATGAAAAAAAAAGGAGTGTAACAGTGTAACAGTGAAGCACATTGGTTCGGGGAATAAAGTTTAATTTCATTTCACCCCACTCACATGTTCTGCCACACACACACACACACACACACACACACACACACACACACACACACACACACACACACACAATATTTTTTAACCTTTGGGGTTTTTTGCTGAACTCTTTGTCATTACCTTATTCATACATTTATATACATTTATACACATTCATGCCTTGGAGCTGCCAGTACAATAATTCACTTTATTTGTACAGCACTTTTCAAAAGTGAGATTCAAAGTGCAGTGCATATGACTAAATATTAATACGTAAAAGGCAATTATGCAAGCAAACGCATGCACTACAGAATTTCAAAACAGGGCAGGACAACCCCGGGGTCCTCTGCGGTTGACGAGCAGCACAGTGGTCATGCTATCGTGGGATGAACTTTTTGGAATAAAGTTTTTAAAGGCCTTAATCTGAATTTCTCCCAGAAAAATAGAACATTGAAATAGAAAAACTGCTGTCTGCTGTCACATTCACTACAAATGCCCCATGTATATAATGTCATGCAACACTTGAATGAAAAATATAGATCTTAGACCATTTTTGACATTTCAGCAACAGTGATTAACTTTCCCCTGAACGGCACAATCACTGAACAAATCATAGCATTATTATTTGTCGATGAAAGGCATTTTTTTTTTAACTAAAATGGTTAACTACACCAGTTTTCATTATCATAACATCATGAACATGTGCCTCATTCCAAACCACACTTCATTTACTGACAAATTAACATTACAATATATATATATGACTTCTGCGTTGACTTTGTGGATATATATATATATTTTTTTTGCCACAGGGCACGGTGCAGGAAAATGCTGATGCTATGGATTGTTGTGGAGAAGTGATGTCAGTGGCACCGAGTACATCACTGGTCCTTTGGGGTCAGCCACCATTAGATTGAACGGATGATACTGTCCTGAATGATGAAACGGGCTCGTAGCATCACCTGACTTTGTTGCAGCAGATTCAATTATAAAACGGCTGCATGCTGCCGCTGACTTTGTTGGCATGGATTTTTAACCGAGTTTGTAGCGTAGGCCTCTGTTTCTTTTTGGTCTTTGGGTAGCCATAAGGTTGCCATACAGCTGAGCTTTGACGCCGAGCATGTCTTACTCCTTTGAGACAAAGTTAAAGCATGACTTCAGCCATTCTATTTCCCCTTCTTATTTCATGATACCAGCTAATGCACCGCTCCTGTACAGACCAATATGGTCAATGGGCCCTCTACAATTCCCAGAAACACTGAAATTGTGTCTTTTTCAACATTTTGATTGCTTATTTTGTAATTGTACATGTTGGAAAAAAGATATAACACACACACACACACACACACACACAAAGAAATAATGGATTCTTACAATGACTTATATGTGTGTAAAATGTTATGAATGTAACAGTGTACGTGCTTCTCTGTAGTTTTTGCCTGTGTATATGTCGTGTATACATGAAACACTAAACATTTGTATTTGTGTGTGTGTGTGTGTGTGTGTGGGAGTGAGTGAGTGAAATAGAGAGAGAAGCTGCCCTGCTGTGATTCTGACAGACAGGCGAGCTGATGTTATCGCCAGTTAGGCTATCAACTAGCTTTGCCTAATGTGCACACACACACACACACACACACACACACACACGCACATATACAAGACTGATGATACCGCAGCTCAGACTGTCAAGCAGCCTTTATAGACACACACTGCTGCTAAATACACACAAGAAATAGAAAAGGCAGGAGGTTGACACAGTGAGTGTGTGTGTGCATGTTTCTGTGTGTGTGTGTGAGAGAGAGAGAGAGAGAGAGAGAGAGAGAGAGAGAAAGAGTGAGAGTGAGAGTGAGAACAAAATTCACATTTATCAAATTTAAAGAGACTGAATATATCAACATATCGACACGGCTTTCCAAAACACATACCGATTGACCATGATTCACATTCTCTTTGTCTTTGTTTATGTAACAAGCCAGAATTCACAATGTCATCACCTCCCACTGACCTGTTGGAAAAATTCAAAATCCTGTTAAAATTGAACTAGAAAACAGAAGAAGGCTCCTGGGAAATAATGGAGCCTTGGTAGCTGTGATGATGCCAGCAAAAATGACACATTTCAGCTCACTGTCTCCGTATTTCTTCAACGATCGTATAATGAATACGATTTGGCAGGTCAAATAAATGTAAACCATATCAGGCAGTTTTATTCTCTCAGGACCCAAAAATTTAAAAAAAAAAAAAAATAAAACAGTGAGAGTTAATTAATTTACAGAGCAGTATAATCTGAAAATAAAAATGTCCTACTATTTTTGTATAGGTCAGACTAATATCTGGAACAGTCGGAGAGGTGCTGGCAGCTGTTTTGGCTAACGTTATTCAACTTGAGACACGGCATGAAGTCATTATGGATTTGCCAAAATAGATTAAGCACATATCTATCGATATTGGTGCTTACGACATGCCGATCTTAACTTTGGGAAAAAAATGACAATAGTTTTCAAGCAATTAGGATTTTAAAAATAGGGCAGGATGTGGTGGCTAACGGCTAACGTAAGCTAAAATAGTTAGCTTAACATAAACCAAATGCTTAGTGTAGCCATTGGTTTATTGTTCTCATGGTTAGCATGGTTACAATAAGTTTTATATGAGCACAAGTGAGCATTGATATAGGGACTATGTATGAGGTATATAAATATCTATCCATCTATCTATCTAGTATATTTATTTTAGAAACCTCAATACATTGTGGTCCTGTTTACACCCACTGTAAGCACTGATTGAAACTGTGAGTTAACTGTATTTACTGATATAATTTAACAATCTTCCACAGACATGTACAACTGAATAATGCAGAAATGAAGTCCTCAAGGATATGTACCCGGCTCAAGGGCACTTGAAGTGCTCTTCCAGTCAGAAGCAGCCTCTATAGCCTCTGAGCTATTGCCTTCTGTTTTTATGAAACCTTAGTTTATTATTCTTTTCCTCACATACCCTTTTCCTTTCATTTCAAAGCCATTTTTCGTGTCTTTTTTTTTTTATCATCGTTCTCTCTAAATAGCACCAGGGATGGTTACATCAGATGTTTTAAGCCTGCAACATTAAGTAAAGGCATTAAAAGTCAAACGGTTCACATATTACACAAGTCGCTATCCTAGGGAGAACATCTCCTCCAAGAGTATAAATTAGGCTCTTTGAGAGAGAGGGACTGAATCTTAAGTAATCGGCCTAGTAGGTGAGAGAGCTGAAAGTTGTTTGAAGTACAGTAGATATAGTTTGAGATGTGTAGTGGTTGTCAAAGCTTTGTACCGGAACGACGACCAGACCAGAACAGAGAACCAGAGGAAGTTACCATTAGCAGTGATCAATGGAATTTCATCCGTTTCTCATACAGCAGCTTTGGACAATGCTAATGTTTCACTTAAAACAGAGTTATTTAATAAATCCCAGAGAAATGTCACTTT
The DNA here is from genome assembly GCA_900302535.1 of Neoniphon sammara. Taxonomy (NCBI): domain Eukaryota; kingdom Metazoa; phylum Chordata; class Actinopteri; order Holocentriformes; family Holocentridae; genus Neoniphon; species Neoniphon sammara. The sequence goes on from OMKZ01043152.1 coordinate 15,215, forward strand.
ATACTAACTTACTCATCACAGTACAACTATAATCTCATTCAGTTCTATTCTCCTTTTGCTCGGTTTGATTTGGTTGTATGTGTTACATTCCTGTGGACCACTGTTCATCCCAAGTAAATGTTTGAGGAGAGACACAGAATTACTGCAAGCCAGAGCGCTTTTAATGAGAAAAGAATCTCTTCTATTTTATTCTACTCTACTGAGGTGAAAACATTCTATTCTATTCTACTTTACAGAGTAAGGCAGTACATTCTATTTAATTTGTTTCTATGCCAACATACTCTGTTACAGAAAGTCAGGCACCGATATTCAATTCTATTTTGTAAAGTCAGTTGACAACAGTTGACACTATTCTTTTTGCTACTATCATATCCAATGACACAAAGATAGGTGACACATTCTATTCTATTCCATTCTATTTTACAGTCAGGCAAGATTCTGTTTTCTTTTTTTTTCTTTTTTATTTCTATGCCATTATACCATTCTAATGTTCCATTCTGTTCTATAAAGTCAGGTGGCTATTCCATTCTGTTCAGAAAGTCAGATGACACTAAATATTGTCTACAAAGCAGTACGCACACACACACACACACACACACACACACACACACACACACACACACACACACACACACACACACACACACAAATACACGCCCATGCACACACACTCCCTCCCTGTGGCTAGCTAATAGAGTGTGACCCCTGTCTGTCTTTCAGCCTTATCTCCTCTGGAGACTGTCTACTGGGACTGACTCTGTACGTTTGTGTGTGTGTGTGTGTGTGTGTGTGTGTGTGTGGGAGAGCGAGAGGAAGAGATATTGCTCCTTGCGTGTCCCGAGGCTTTCTCTTCTCCTCGGCCCTCCAATTTTCTCCTCTCCTCTCTCCTGTCCTTTCCTCTCCTCCTCTTCCTACAACTTGCTAAGCTCCCAAACTGTCATCCCCACACAAAAGCCTGTGATTCACTGCCCACACACACACACACACACACACATATGCGTGCACACAACATGACATACATACAAAATGTTTGCATGCACACACTCAC
>OMKZ01043152.1:27814-43401 GCA_900302535.1 Neoniphon sammara
TGACTTGTGGAACAAAAATGTGGAAGTTCCATTTTCACTTTGGCTCCCTCCTAAAATTTACCATAGTGAGTTTGTACTCATACTGCCGCTCCGCTCTCAGAACAAACAAAGAAACACAGCCAGATATGGGATGTTGTGTGTTTTTCAGGCGGAGAGATGTAGGGCTTTGTGTTTTTCTGACTGAACAGAAGACACTATATTGTGGTTGTGTGTATGTGTGTGTGTGTGTGTGCGTACGAGTATTTTATTTATTTATTTTTTTTGTGCGCGTGTGTGTGTCGTGTGCCAATGTTTGTTGGTTCACTTTTACTTTATCTGTGCGTTATAAAAGTTTTAGACAGCTCCTGGTCTCCTGATCCCTTTTCCCCTCTAACCATGCAGAGACAGCTAAGCGAGAGACTGACAGAGAGGCATATTGGAGAGAGAGAGAGAGAGAGAGAGAGAGAGAGACAAAGAAAACATGAAAGGAATAAATATCACAATACAATCTACCGACAAGCAGAGCACAAAAATGTCATCTCCATTATTATTACAACTGATTTCTTTGATGGCCCCTCAGCTGTGTGGCACGCAGGAATGCAGAAAACGCTAACGGATGTGAGTTTACTGCTGGCAGGGGAGTCAGGAGGGAGGAATAGTTCCTAGGAACAGCAACAAAAAAAATCCCAAAGTTTCACAATGTTTTCATTCCATTCAGTAACCATCCCTTTCTTGCTCTCTCTCTCCCATTTTCCTGACTCTCTTTACTCTTCGCTATCTGATAAAACAGCAGTGACAATGATAAGTTATGAAGTTGACAGGAATCACTCCCACGCTCTCTCTTATCACGTTATTCGTCTGACAACTCTGTGAAATCAGACTGGAGTGTTTTTATAGCCTACTCCTACACCGTGCCTCACTTCAGTACATAGGAACACGCGGGATTCTCAAAGTTCTATCACATTTAATTGCTTTTGTTTGGTTTTTTTATACATGCTTCTTGTTTCATTGTGACAGTTGCATTTTTCCCTTTATAGCTATAATTTTCTATTTACTGTCTGACAGATAAGCAAAGTAAATGTCTTTCAGAACAATGATATGAGGCAAATTATAAAAAAAAAGAAAAGAAAAAAGAATTTAAAAATATATATTCCTCTATAGAATCTACTGCAGATTCTCAGAAGATCAATAACTAGTTGGAAACTAGAGAAATTGTGTGACAAATATAGGTGACGTATACAGGCGGCAAAGAAAAAAATCCCCATTTAAATTATGTAGAATGAATTTCTGATTTAATTAGAAAAAAGGGTTAATCGGCTAAAAACAGTGCATTTTACATGGCTAGCCCATAGTAGCCCACAGTTTCAGCCCTTACATCAGACCTTGCATCAGAATTTCAGACAGTATAGATTTGAGGGTGAAAAAAAAATGTCTTCACATACGTAAATTAATACTCAAACAAGGCCAGTATTAGTGGTGACAGTGTTCCCATAATGAGTGCCATGCTAAAGTTGCAGATTGAGGCTTTAAGCTGCAGCCAGGGGGCCAGGATGGGTTTATATCTTTGAAGCCAAGTCTCCACGGAGCGGGGGAATGATGCCAGACTCCAGTCACACTGATGCAAATCTAATGCTTTTAATGCAAAAGTACCAAAATTAGTGAGCTGAAATTGATCATCCACAAGAGTTTTACAATCATTAAGAAGGGGGAGAAAAATCCTCTGGCGCACAGGAATTGTTGAATTGTTTTACATTTCAAACAGCAGGTTTATTTGGGATAAACAGAGGAAGAACTGGGTAGTTAGCATGAGCAGTAATAGGCTCCACGGCTGATCAGACAGAAAAGAGCAGCACCTACAGAAACTCAAACTCCATCAACAGAAAAGCCAAAGAAAAAGACGGCACAGTATCGGACGCGCTGTTTGATTGACAGGTGATCTTTGGGAATTCAGAGCAAAAACCACCATGGGGATGAGCGCTTAGCCCCAAAGATATCACCAACAAAAGAGTGAAAAACATGACTGGTTTTGATCACCTTTATTGCAATTTATTTTTGACTCTTAACGCAGTCCAACTGATTGGTGGAGCCGTGGAAAGGCAGTGAAAGGCAGTGACAAAAGAAATGACCCCTCTTTGGAGATTTTAACAATAAAATTACACATGCATTCACCTTGGTTCAATAACAAGTGTGATAAACTCCGAGCTCTGTTATTTGACACTCCTCGACTGGATAGCACAAAATTCACTATGCAGTTCAAACACTTTTTTTGTGTGTGCTATCTCGCCAAATAAAATTATTTTCACCACATTCAACTTAAGAGCATCAGCTGAGTGCGGCAGTCAGCTCAGATGTTTGAGGCTGGGATAAATTAAGTTCTACTGACATTTTCCTCCCACACCAAGAAATCCACTTTTGCCTAATATCCTTTTTGTACTCGTAATATCCCTTTTTCTGTAGTCCTTTGTGTTTGACATTTTAATAAAGCGCTGTATTGTTAGATCACACTCCCACTCTCCCTCTGTCTCTCCTCACTCTTTCCTGCTCACGCTCGCTCTCTCTTTTATGTTGTGCTCCGCCGAGATTGCCGTCAGCATATTGCTGTATATAAGATCACTTCACACAGAGGGAGAGAACGAGAGGAAAAGACATAAGGAGACGTATAGAGAGACGCTGTGCGCTGAGAGCAACACAATGCAACATGAACAACACATGCTCAAGAGTCATGAAAGCGGGTGGGAGCATGGATTGTGAATGGATTGTGAATATATTTATCTACGATGAAAGAATTACATGGAGAAAATGGTAGCAGTTGGGCAGGAAAATGAAGCAGTGGAAAGTAAAAGTGATGAGTAGATATATTTTGCATCAAGGCCAATAATTTGGGTTCAATTCCCAGCATCTATTGTGAGTTTACTTATTTAACCAGGTCCAAAACCTAAACCAAGGACCAGGTCCTATTTGGACTTTTCACCAACACTCATGATCATATCTGTCACAAATATCAGTTGCATAAGTGTGTACAGAATATGCTTTTTTGAGAGCTTAGAGGTCAAAGCCAACTTAGCCCAATGCATTCCCATTCATGTTCAAAAATTGCAAAAAACTGAAACTTAAATGCTGCTATGCATAGATAAGTCCATCTTGTGAAGACTTGTCCAGCATGTTTCTTTGTTCAAGGTTCAACTTCCCCCCAAGCTGTCAATCATAACTGCTCACAAGGTTGAACGGCACTTGAATAGTTCCTGTCAACTGCACAAATAGTAATGGATTTACAGTCATTTTTGCGAATATATGTGCTGGCCAAGGGTTCACAAGACTGAATCACCTATGTGCTGCAACTTTCAACCTTCACGGAGCAGTTTGTCATGTTTTCAGCGTGAATGGGAGTGAATTGCGGTGAGTTAGCCTTGACTTCTAAGCTACCCAGCAGATTTATGCCACTGATGTTTGTGACAGACAGAGACAATCATGACTGTAGATGCAAAGGGAAAAAGGGACCCATATGGTCCTTTAACAAAAGTTACATTAACTAATTAATGTTTTGCGAATCCTCACAGGTAAAAATTGTGCATCTAATCTGTAATTTTACCACATAATCCTTTGATAGTAGAGGAGTGCACTTTTCATTGATTTCTTGTCCACAACTTATAAACTGCATTTCAGACTTTGTGTGCTTTTCGTGAAATTAGTTAGTGATTAGTGAAATAGTCAATCAATCAGCAACAGTTGAACTTTTCACTGAAGTGGTAAACAGATGAAGGAAATAACCTCAGATGCAGTTCGGTCTTTCTGATAGTTCATTTCCCAGGTATTCCAACCAGCCCGAGCCGTTCATCGTTATGGTAACAGAGGAAGTAATTAACAGACATACAGAGGGAATACGACTATATTAGATCCTGGATGAGTGCTCCTTTGGGACAGTTTGCTCTCTTTCTTTCATGTTCTCTTCTTCTCTGCTCTCTCTCACACACACACATACTTTCTCAGTCTTTCTCCTCCACTCTTTCCGCCTTCAATTTCCTATCTCCCTCGATTTTTCTCTCACACCCCCTCCCACCTTGTTCCTCTCTCTCTCACATACCCACCTCAGGCCATTCTCTAACTGCTATGATGACTTCATTTTCTGGGCTGAGGGGAGTTTCTTTATTAGCCAGTCTTAATGGTTCTTTATGATGGCCTAGATACCGCAGTCAATCTCCAGAATCCAATGCCTCTGAGGCTGTATTTAACATAACTATTAGCCTGACAAGTCCACAAGTGGTTGACTGAACACAGGAGATAGACTTCCTCGCGTTTTCCCTCGCTTTCTCTTTCTCCCATCCGTATTCTCTTATCTGTCTCCCCCATTCCCGCTTCTTGTGGAGTCCGTCTCATTTAATGTCCTCCTCCTCCCTCCCTCCCTGTCTCTCTTCCCCGGGTGTATTTAACATGAGAATTAGCCTGACAAGTCCATCAGCGGCATGTGTCTGAATGCGGGCAGCTGAAAGATGGACTTTTCCTTTTCCCCCTCTCTCTCTCTCTCTCTCTCAAAGTTCTCTCTGCATCTCAATGTTCCTCAACCTCTCTGGCATTTGTTATCTGTCTTTCGGTCTCCTTTCAGAGTCGTGCCCCATTATACAGGTTCCACAAGGCTGTATTTAACTTGAATATTAGCCTGCCAAATCCGCCGTTGGTCGGTTATATGAATAGCAACAGGAGATAGACTTCCGCTCGCTTTCATTACTTCTCTCCTTCGTCTTCTCCCTCCCTTCTTCTCCTCTCTCCTTTTGAATTGCTCTCTTCTCTCTGTTCCCGTCTTGGTGCGTCTTTTATTCTTCCTCTCACCTACCGATCCCTTATTCTGTGTGTGGGTCCCATTTTGCCTCCCCTTCCTGTTTCCTATCTCTTGTTTGCATTCTCTCTCAACCCTATTACATTTCCTATCTGTCTCGCTTGTTCTCCTTTTAGAGTCTCTCTCCCACAATGCACTGTGTATGGAAATGGGTATTTAGTGGTAATATTAGCCTGATAATGCTGTAAGTGGTCGGTCTGAATTGGTAACTGAATGGATAACAACTGCAGGTAAAACATAGACCTGTGTTGTTTTCTCTTTTTCATTTTTTCTCTCCTTGTATCTCTGCATTGGGGAAGGTGGTATTTAAAGTGGTAATCCACGAGTTCCTCATTCTCCTCATGACATCATGACATTCCCTTCATGACATCATCGCTGTGGTGTTTCTGCACTGCCCCTCCCAAAGATCACCTGTCAATCAAACAGCGTGTCCAGTGCTTTGATGTCTTTTTCCCCAGGTTTAATGTTGATGAAGTTTTATTTTATTGATTGATTGATTGATTGATTGTCAGTTCAGTCATGATGGCTAGTGCTGCTCATGCAAACTGCCCAGTTCTTCTTCTATTTATTTCAAACAAACTGCTGCCGCTGCTGCTGGAAGCATAAAACGCATCACTTCCTGTGTGCCAGAGGATTTTTCTCAGGAAAGACCTGCCAGGTAAGGGCCTTTTCCACATGGGCTACATTTATTTACACAAAAATGTCGCAGAGTATGAGGCCAGTTGAATCTGAAACTGAACAAATGGAAAATTAACTGACACCATCTTGTTGTCTCACCCTGTCTCAGTCTCTGATGGTTCATTTTTAATACAAATAATAACCTGCCAACACGCCAGGTGGTGGAATTTGTACATCTACAACTAGACAACAAAGACAATCGTCTACCACCACCTTCACACACCTCATACAAAGTCTCTTTCTCTCTCACACACACACACACAAACACACACACACACGCACACACTCTTTCTACTCTCTCCCTAAGGGTGTATTTAATTCTTAATAAGCTCCAACTAAGTCCAAAGGAGCTGCTTTTGAACCAATGAGGGATAAAATAGATTTCTTTTGGCTTGGACTCACCATTTATTCATTGATTTTTCTTGTTTTAAAGGCTTTTTGTCTTGCACACACATGCATGGCAGTGCAGGTTATAGCAAAGACACACAGGAAATACGGGAAAGAGAGAGGAGATGACATGCTGGATAGGTCAAAAACACAGTTGACCCTGAATGGATTCAAGTTGAAAAATGCATTCTCAATAAAAGGCACATCCTCTGGCTAGCACTCAGTATTCAAAAGCCTCTTCAAATTTGCAGAGGATTTTTTTTTTTTTTTTTTTTAATCAGCAGCTTGGCCTGGGTTATGGCCTGGGTTATGGTTTCCACACACATATTGCATTTGTGGTGACCATTACTTGCTTTTTCAGCATTCAAAGGGCATTTCAAGTGTGAACATTGTCTTTTAATGAATTGGGAAGGGCATGGGAATTGAAACGGACTGAGCAGTGACCATTACCGAGCCTACTTGATTCTCCTCTTTGACAAAGAGCAGCCTCAGACAGCCTTCAGCAAGAGACAAAACAGCTGCCGCTTACCAAGAAGGAATCAAATTGTCGAGATTGAGATTTGTGGTTTCCACAGATCAATTTCCCTCGGCTACTGCTCATTATTCCCTCATCGTCCCAACTGACCAGCTGTCTTTGACCAACCCGCGTTTTAACAAGGCTACGAAGACACGACTGTAATTCAGTGTGAAATTGATACCTCTTTAACAGCATTTTAAATGTTCAACATGTTTCCTTCTGCTCGGTCAGTAGATCTGCGGTTCATACAACATTGCCTGGCCATTTACAGACAATTACAGAATAATACTTGCAGCAACAAAGACTTCACTCTTACTGTGGCTAAAAATATGGTGCAATTACAATTTTTCATCCATTAAGACCACCAAAAATTTTTAAACCTTTTTCACAACCTTGTCTTCAGTGCTCTACAAAAAGCAAAAGATTTTCTAAATTTAAGATAATGTTCACATGATTCATAGATATTATGAATGAGTCTGGATATTTTAACATGGACCTTGACTCTAACACGCAGTTTACACCGGTCACATCGCTCCACACTGGTTCCTTCTTAGTTAAAATTTAGGCAAGGATTCAAAAGAGCGAAATGAAGCACTCAGCTTCAGAATACACTCACACAAATTTGAATACATATTGATATGACAAGAATGCCTATTTTGCGCATTTTTCCACATCAAATACTGATATGTCAGTTCATTACCAACTCAATAGTCCTTGAATGATTGATTGCATTTGAGGTTGAAGGAAATGTTTGGAACCATGAAATATGACAACTTAGCCTGACATTCATGAAAGTGATTACTTTCTTTTCACTGCAATTTCAATTTTTTTTATTATTATTTTTTAGTTGGGAAATATGAGATTGAAATTGAAATGAACTTCCACAGGAATGTAGCTGAATGTTGAAATGTTCATAAAATATGAATATGACAAGTGTTCATTCATCGGCCCATGGTGAATATGTGGAACTGACATCTGAAAAATGCGGCTGAGTCACGTCTGCTGATGAGCTTGGTTCAATTTCGGAGCATCAACAGAGGTCGAAAACTCTCCTTTTTGTGAGACCTTTGGAACTGAATTGAAAATTAACGTGATACAAGACAAAATGACGTCTATATAATACAGCTACAAAAGGTAAGCTATTTGCACAGGGTTGTCAAGTGTTAACAAGAGTCGATAGACTCATACAAGGCAGTGTTGCTTTCATCATGCTCAGATTTAAATTAACACTCATAAATCAGAATTAGGAAGGTCAAATAAGGGACATCAGTACCTCCATCTGATGTGTATTTATTCGTTACTATCTTGAAAAATAAAACCAAGCCATTTTAAAAGTAGAATGTCACAAATAAAACCATTCCTTAATCATCGCTCTGTCTCTATGGCCTGTTCATGTGTTGTGCAGAAATTTCATCTGAAGTCCTTTTCAGTTTTAAAAACCGGTCAGTGTTTTTCATTGACGCCAACGGACTGTGAACGAATCGCCCTGTGTTTCAGTTGTTTGGCTTGATCACAGGGTGATTAAACATGCCTTATGAAGGACAGCAACTGGTAATATTTAATTACATGAATGACTTTGTAAAACGCTGCAGATAAGGGATAAGACGCAGCAATCATCGCTCTGCGTGTTGGTGGAGGTTGAAACTCCTAGCTAATGAGCCGTGGGTTGAGCCAGAGTCCCAGGGCAATGGACAATTAACCAGGAGGCTCATCTCTTTCTTTCTTTCTTTCTTTCTGTCTCTTTCTTTTTTTCTCTTTCTTTCTTTCTGCATGTGTGCTTGTGTCGGTGCTGAGAGGGAGAGAGGATGAGAGAGGAGGCTGGGTGTTAGGACAATAAACCTTTTGTGCTCAGCCTTTATAATAAATATATTACAGAGGTTAAAAGAGACACAGAGGGGAGGATGTACAGACAAAAGGGGCTTTATGTATGACTTAAACAGAATATCCCTGCAGGTTAACTGACAAACCCAGGAGAGACTGAGAGAGTGAGACGCAGGCCAGATGAGAAAACAGAACAAATGAAGAAAAGCTGTTTGCCATCAGATTATCAATCAGAATAACAATAAGAAAATCTATTTAGTAGGCATTTGGCTGATGCCGTCACCCAGAGCAACTCGACATGAGCGAGCAGGTAGGAGTTCAGCGTCTTGCTCAAGGACACTTAAGCATATTTTTATGTGACATTTCACGTGCCATTTTCTGCCAAATTAAGCACTACAGTTCATACATTTTTAACTACTAGCTAGCGCCAGAGGCAGTTTTATTCCCAGTTTTATTACAGCCACACTGACCACAGACTTGTCCCGCTGATGAATTAATCAAGTGACGTAACCTTAAAAGAGAAAATAAAAATCATTGTTGGCGTCACAGTTCGCCATTTTTGCATTTTCCAGCCCATTTCGTGGTGTTCTTAGTATCCCTTTGGCTTTATGGGTCGAGAGGAAAAGTTAAATAACAGCCGAGGGGAAAGGAGAGAGAGATACAGGTGAGGAGGAGGAGGTAAAGATAGAAGAGAGGAGGGAAAAGAGACAGAATAAGGAGGGGAAGGGATAAGAGGGGGTCGGCAGTCACAGAAATGGTTAGCGCGGCTCCAAAGGTTTCTTCTTTTACCTCTGCGACGAACCTGCCGGCTTCAAAAAGGGCGCCTCGCTGACTTGACAACATGTAAAAAGGCTGCGGGAACAATGTGCACAAGACGGAGGGCACATTAGCGCGGATCTCTCTGAAAGCCGTGGCCTTGTGTGTCAGTGTGCCAGTGAAGCCAAGTAATCGGATTCATTTGAAAAGCTCAAGGGCAAGATGGCACATTCTGACTTCCTTATGTGATTCAATTGACTCGCAGAGCGAAGGCAACGGGCTGAATTCTGCTGGAAATGTAGACGTTGTGGAAGCCTTTTTTGCACCAGAAGACTGTCATTTTCGTACATTTTAAGATATGGGTGAGAATGTGTGCTCTATCCTAAATTAAATGCACTTTCTATTGACCTAATGAGGTGAGTGAATAGACCACACTGATTTACATCGATGGAACTGGTGCAAATCTACAAAACAGTCAGACATACTGTGAACTGTAGGTTTTGGAACAGCCCTTTTTCACAGCAGCCATTTTGACATGAGCTAGCAGGTAAACACAGGTGTTACTAATGACATTTATGAAGGTTCTGTACACAGGTGTTACTAATGACACAAATTTGCTGTGAGCCAGCATGAACAATAGCAGGACCCTGGCTCTGTTTGACCTAAATGGAACAGAACCTTCATTGATGTCATTAGTAACACCTGTGTTTACCTGCTAGTTCATGTCAAAATGGCTGCTGTGAAAAGGGGCTATAGTGAGCTAAAGCCAGGCTGGTGATGAGGATCTTTTTTTTTTTTTACTTACTGTCATCCTAAGGAGGTTAAGAAGGTTGACTGAGCACATGCGCTCCTTTTCACATCAAACTACTTTTGTTCGACCTTTGGATTGAAATGCTGTGCTCAAGGGCACACTGAAACAAAACACGGAGGGAGGGAGAAGCTTTTCTCAATATTTCTCATTTCACTTCTCTCCATCCGGGTTTTCACATCAGCAGGTCTTTCTGTCTCTAACTGCTAGACTAGCGCCGTATTTATGTCATTCATGTCATATTCTTCATTTTTGACATTATTATTTTGGACAGCATGAACATCATTGATGCTACTTGGTTTTCCAAAATCAAAAAACGCCCATTTAAATAGTCTAAATCACCTCCCTTATTAGTCTAAATAGCAAGATATAGTAAATATCAGAACTACAGTACACATTCATGCTCATAGTAGTTTTTTTTTTTTTTTTTTTTTCCCCACAGCAGCCTGTGAACCATAGACACCATACCTTGTTCCCTGTGCGTGACTAAATGTGACTAAATGTCTGTCTTTGCTAACACTGGGACCCGCCAACACGCAAAGCTGCACGGTGCAGCTTTAATAATAATATAGATAGATAGATAGATAGATAGATAGATAGATAGATAGATAGATAGATAGGTAGGTAGATAGGTAGATATACATACAGTACCATCTACAGTACCAATACAGTACCAATTTTGCCTCCATTCAGACTGTATACTTTGTGCATATTTTATTATCATTATTATTAGTAGTAGCACTATTGATAATTTGATAATTTTTCTTCTCTTTTTCAATGGATACCTGGCCAAAATGGAAGTGTAAGTCACACAGGACAATATGACATGACATGAGCAGAAAAGAAAGGGAGGCAGAGAGAGAGAGAGAGAGATGAATAAAACTGAGATAGAGATGTAGAGGGGGAAAAAAATTCACTGATTGCCCAGAGGCACACTACAAATTAAAACTAAGCCTGGGTCTTTTGATCATACGTTTCACTGTATCCACAATCTTTCACTGTCTTCAGTCCACTTCACTGTCTCTCCCCTCTGCAGGACAGATGACAAGTAAACCCCCCTCAGATGTGGGCTGCTGGGTGAAAACCACCATCAACTGGTGGTATCTGGTCAGAGTCTATCTGCCCGCTTGTCTTTAACATGAAACGGTTTGGGAATTCGCGCTTTGAAAGACAGTAAACCTCACGGCTTCAGCTGCAACTGAACACTTCAATTCTAGAACACAATATATCCTTTTTTTTTCTTTTTCTCTTTTTTTCAGGGGGTGGATAGCCCTCTTTGTTGCAGTACTTCAAAATAGAGCTGGATTCTCTAAAACAGGACTGCTTTATAGGCAGTGGTTTCAAGATAGTCAATAGCCTCACTAATATTCCACTGTGCAAACTTATGAGGGTAGGTGTCAGTTTTCAAAGGACGGCTGTCTCATTTTGGTATGAAAGTCTTGTGCTTTTTCCTTTTGACAGGTGTCACTGGTTTAAAATGGCTCAACACACTCCCATCTCTCCTCGGTCTCTTTATACCACTGGGTTTAACTTTTCAGGCCAGGACCCAAACCGGGTAAATTTAGTCGCTTACCCTGGGACCGAGGCCCCGCAGTCATTTTAAATTATGAAGTGTCAAACCAGAACAATGCCAGAATAATAAAAAAAACCCTGCCATTTTATTGAAATGTGTGGAAACCATGTCTCAAAGAGCATCATCCAATTACGAACATAGTTATTGGATTTCATCTGAATCCCAGAAGTGCTTCTTTCTTGATGAAAACATGCTGTTTTGCTTATCATGCTGGGAGTAAAAGCAGTCGCTCACTTTGGGACCCAGGCTCATCAAAATATATTGTCATATTGGGAACCATCAAACACGTCTCCGTTTTGGCTCCTAACCCATAGCTTAATGAATATCCCCGTATGCTGCACAATGAGAAATATAAGATAAATTGATCTAAAAATAATCGTCACAAGCAACAAAAACAAAGTTAATGGTATGAAATCAGGGCACCTACTTTACAGGTTAGATCTGAATGAATGCTGATTAGCTTCTCAGTCTTATTAAAACACAGCCGAATCCTCACCAGGCAGAAGGCCCATGGGAAAAACAACAGAGGCAGGAACGACTGTGACACAATTTGATGTTTCAAACTGGTAAAGGAAAAATCCGCCCTAAAACAGCTACGGGTGCTGCAGCTCGCTTTTCTGGGCCCGTTTTGTTCTTCGGCGGTGGATTTTTCCCCTTCTCCTTCTTCTTCTTCCCGCAAGTAACTGGAGAAACGTAGATGACATCACGTCAAGTTGAGATATTTCCAGCAGCTACAATGGAGTTTGATAGCAGGAAAAAAATTATTCAGCTATCTAAAGCATCCGCAGTAAAAGTCAGGATTCGGTGTCAGTGCTTCAGAGCTTATTTTACTTGCCATTCTGTATCGAGGTTAACTGGTTGGCACCTTCTCTGGGAGTTAAAAGGCATTGTGGGAAATGTAGGAAAACACTTACTGAAGCAACCGCAGAGACATCAGAGTGGATACGCCAGAAAGGTATAACGACAAATAATTTTTGCAATTTTTTCACGATTTTTAAACATAACTCAACACAACTCAATAAACCCATAGTTCAATCTGAGAGAATTTCACCTAATCTACAGTTTTATTTATTTATTTATTTATTTATTTATTATACGGAAAGTTGTTTGAGCCTGAAAATGTTTGTCTAAATTTAAGGTCTTAAAATGGTAATAAAAAAAAAGTCTTTTGGTTCCTTGTCCTACTGTTAAATTAATACAGATTGAACAGGCAAAACTTTTTTTTTCATTATGTTTTTAATAAATGGAATGGACTTCATTTCCCTTAACAATTAATTTCCTGTGGTGTTGTTCCTCTTACTGTCCATTTATAGCTTTGGAACTTTCATTAGCTCTGTTCAGTGGGAATAGGCCGGTTTTGCCAGCTTTGTTTCTTTATTTGGTGTTTTAAAATGGTCTTAAAGGGACATACCGGTGTTTTTGCTTGTTTTAGAACATTTGCTACAGTTCACATAGACAGAGTATTATCTGTTTTCCAAAGCATACCGTACAGTGTTGGATGTTTCAATGCATTTGTCATGCCTCCCCCTCTCACATTTCTGTCTATTCATTTGAGTACGACACAAAAACTAACTTGAGATGATAGGTAATACATCATATGAACATCGATCATGCCCAGGTTTGGCTTTGTCAGTGTTTATTTTTGTGTGGTAATTCAGTTTGATACTCGCATTGAAATGAAGACCAGACGTCTACCATCTTCTGGTGTGTTCGCATGATGACAACTGGAACTTCAAAGTCGGCTGCCAAACAACACTGGATTCACTTGCTGTTTGGCTGTAAAATCAAACCCGGAAGACAAAAAAAAGCAAACATGGCTATTGTGAAAAGGATGATGTGGATTGAAATTCATAAGATAAGAAGACTGAGTACATATTGAATACCTAAAAAGTATGGTATACCTTGAAAATGGTCAGTAATAATGTAAAGTATGCGTGCCGTATGGTCCCTTTAATTCTAATCCTGATAGTGGGTCACAAAAAATGTCATTAAGTCTTCAATGAGACTCTCTGAAAGCTGCAGGTATTGTGTTTGCTATAACATAACACCTCACCTCCTGTTAAGTTACTGCACTTGTTCTCAAGCACACATTTTCTTTGTAAGTTTCAAAGTGTGAAAGTACTATTAATATTAGCAGTGTTATTACTGCTGTAAGACTGAGATGTTCTTGTAAAGAAAAAAAAATGTCTTAAAAAAATAAAATACATTATTAAAGTGCCTCGTGTGGTTGGAATGTACCCTCTTCTGTTTCTCTTTCTGTGTGTGTGTGTGTGTCCCTCTCTCTCTCTACACACACACACACTAGGCAGCTGGTGTTGTCATTGTTGGTTCAGTCATTTGTATTTATCACAAGATAACAACAGCAGGGGAAAATTCGCTTTCAGATTTATCCAATTTTACTGTCTGTTATCTGGATTTGGGATTAACAGATTACATCTAACAGGAATACAGTCATCTGATTATAACTGATAGCTATTTGATTACAGTTACCGAAAACTCACAATGTACCCCGACTGCTTTTGTGATTGCTCTGAGTGTAACTTTATGAATGCGAAGCAGCGTGTGCCGAACGAGAGCGCGCACGCCCCGCAAACCTCAGCGCAAGACACTAAGTCATTATTTGTTGTTCCGACATAATGGGATGTCATATTTTACTAGATATGTCAGTGTTTTTTCAAACCCTGCGTCAGATCCCAGTGTTGGGTCACAAGTTAAAAACAAGTCTGCAATTTCATCTGGAGAAACAACTGAGAGATTATGATGAGAAACATCTCATTTTGCAGGGAGCTGCTGGCTTTGTACTGCTGCCACAGCATCTGTCCCTGCATGCTTGGCTGAATAAAACACTGTTGGATTGTAGAGCCGGTAGTCTAAATACAGTGTAAATGTCCTTTGAACCTTCAAAACAGGCCACAGAGCTCATGTGGGGACCAGTAAACAAACGAACAATACCACTAGAGCACGATGAGAGCGGAGGCACGGTCAATATGACACAGTTAAATATGAGCCAATCAGAGAGGACAACAACAGCGGGAAACGTCAGCATTGGGCAGATTGAATGTCGCATTTTAAACACAACAAACATGGTTAGAACAGACACATTAGCACATGACGGCAGCGCTCTCATCTGCACTGCTATGCTGCAAGCTTCTTTTTTCTTTTTTTTTTTCTTTTTTACTTCTTTTTTATTTATTTATTTTTGTTTTACATGAGCTAATTTTACGTGTTGGTTAATTAATTTATTTACTTATTTATTTATTTATTCTACTTATTTTTTAGGTTATTATTATTGCTATTTTTGTTTTAGATTTGTTTGTTTTTTTACAAAACTTGCAAAATACAATGTTGTAAAGTGTGCCAATATTGCAAATACTGATGTAAATACTATTAATAATTTGCTCACATAACTAACTACATAAGTAAACTTTTAATAAGCTTACATATCACACATAGACAGATAGATAGATATTGCTGTTTAGGTTTTCCTTATATAGAATACTGATTTAACTTCAAACATGATGTGATTTAGTCTGAAAATAGACTAATGAGTGAAAGAAACAGAAGAAGAAGAAGAAGAAGAAGAAGAATGTGTCTCCTCATTTAACTATACCGCACATTGGATCATTGAAAACAATCACTGTGTTTCACCTTAATTTTTTCCCTTTTGACCTTAGCAGTTTGGATCCAGAAAATGCCTTATCTCACCCAGCCCTGTCAAAGAAACCGTCTTAAATAGCAAAGTTAAAGGGAGAAACCTATCAAATAGTATCAACAACATTACACACTCTGCTTCACTGAGACTGAAAGGTCATTTCACTCCAGTCCAGTCCACAGTACCCAGGATGCCCTGCAGTTTGTTGAAAGTCAAACTGCTTCTGAGGGGCAAAAAAAAAAAGCTTTGGATCCCTTTAGACCAGAAATAATTCTTCAAACCTTGAGAGGCCGCAAAGCTTTTGTTCACCTTTCACTTGCTTTCCTCTTGCTTTGTTATTGTTAGTTACCACTTCTTTTTTGTTACTTTCTCTTGTGGTCTATCCCTTTTCTTTTTCTTTCTTTCTTTCTTTGTTTTTTTTTCTTTGTTTCTTTCTTTCTTTCTTTCTCTCTTTCTGTCTTTCACACCCCTCTGCCTTTGTTTTTCTGTTTCTCAGTTGTTCCTGAAGAAGTAATCTCCCCATTTCACCTGGCCTCATTTCCACCGCTGTCCCTGACTGACTGCACACACACACACACACACACA
>OMKZ01043153.1:0-16599 GCA_900302535.1 Neoniphon sammara
TAGAAGTCATATTATTTATTTCATATTTTTATATATATTTATATTCATATTCATATTATTTATTTATTCATATATTATTTATTACTGAATAGTCTTATAACCCTCAAGACCAAAATTGAAAATCAAATCCTCCTCATAAGCCTATGATTCTTGGACTTTTCAGTAGTATTTGTTAGCATTTTTGTTGATTGTTGATTGTTGATTGTTGATTCATCATTAGTTATTTGTAGGCTATTTAAACAGTCTTTGAATGAAAAAAGCACTATGGTCATTATGTTTTGGGGTGTGACTCTGCTGCTGATCCCATGCCTAACCTGGTAAGCTTCTTTGTAAAATGGGAAGATATTTCAGGATGCCTCTGGCAAAAAAAAAAAAAAAAAATCTACAAAAGGTAATTTATTCCACATGCAATTAGGATACTCAGTTCCTAGACTTTAGATGTATAAATTCTAATTTACCTGTTCCTGTGATGTGCTTCTATCTTTTGTATATCTGATGCATAGTATTAGCAATCTGAGGTGCTCCTTTGTTGATGGTGCTGTGATGTTGTGATTTCTATGATGTGCTCTGATGTCTTTTTTGCGACTGATGTGTATTTTGTGATCTGATGTGCTCCTTTCTTAGTGATGTGAGTTGTGCTGCGATGTTTTATGTTTATGAATTGAAGTTTTAATGATGGATGTTTTTAAACAAACCGCCAGCTGAGCCAAAGGTAATTTTCCACCTTGGTGGACAATAAAATTGTCAATCAATCAAAAGCTTGCCATCTTTGAGTCTGATTTTAGTTTCTGGCCTACAGCACTCTTGGTATCAGTGTCTGAAATTTACCTGCCAAGAAAAACCTTCATGTGCAATAATTACTTTTCATAGAAATATGTCTCTGTACCCACTTTCAGTGTTAACTTTGTGTATAGAAACAGGAAATGTGTTAATTTAAAACTTGCTCTCTTAACTTGCTCACATCAGGTTTGTGATTCATTATGAAGTGCAGCAGAATTCAAAATGACAGGAGCAGCCAGTCCGCAAAATGTTTGAGAGCTGTTGCTTTGCTTTGATTTGATGTAATGACAGGCAGAGCGAGTCTGAGGTGGTCAGCAGGGACATAATTTGGAAAAAGCCAAAGACTACTGACTTTATATGAACCAGGGCACTGAAATGTTCTGGTCTCATAAAGTGAATAGGCAGTGTGGTGGGCTTGCACTGATGATTTATCTCCTGAAGACAAATTTTACCAGTATTTGTTGGTGGATGGTGGGATTTAATATTGGATTCTGCTTGCTACCATTCATTTTCTGAGATAGTGAGTGGGCCTTTCACACCAAAATAATGGTCAGTGATCCCATTAGTCTCTCATTGTTGGGACAATGGGTTTGCTGAAATGTTAAATGCACAGTCCCAGGAGCAAAGTCAGGATAGTGCAGATGAGTCTAGGTCAGATTAGTGTTGAAACCGCGTGTGGATGAAGGTGGTTGTCGGATGCCAGAAAAGAGATCTCATGGCTCTAATTCAGTGAAACTCCTGTGTGTGATGTGACACCGCTTGATTACCCCAATGACATCATGGCATTCAGCAAGCATCTCCATCCCTCCAACATCCACCACACTTTTTAATGTAGAAGTTCTCTAAATTTCCTGATATGCAACAAGTTGTGATTATTTAAAAAGAAAAAAAAGGATCATCTTCTACTTACTTTGAAGCTTTTGAGTTTCTTGTCTGTTGCATCCCTCCACACACAATCACAGTAATGATGCATCTGAAGACAGGACAAATCTTTAAAAGTTTTATGAGGATTCAGGAAAAATAAACAATATGAGCCTGCTGGATGTTTTCCAATGTGCCATCATCAAGACAGTTAACAATCCTGAGGTTATACTAAAGTCATGCTGCTTTTTGCTCAAGTAATGCAGCAATTGAAACAAGCAGCAACTGAATGAACATGACACAATACTAAAATCCAATTTCTCACAAATCCTAAATATAAACATATAAATGAACAATGGAAATAATGCTTGCAGAAGTTTAATAATTTGTCTCGTAGTGGCTATTGATGTGTTTCAATAGGAAGAGAAAATAATCCACCTTTTCCACAATGCAGCCAATAAAGCGAAAATTTGACAATTTACGCTGATTGACGTATTCTTGGCTCAAAGCATGGAGTTGATCAGTATGAATAAAAGCACTTCTGTCCTCTAGCAGGTTTAAGGATTTCAAAGCCTTGATTCTCCCTCAGTGAGAAATCTACTTCAAGCGAACCAGCATGAAGCACCTTAATGAATGTACTGAACGGGAATATGTATGAGTGTGCTTTCAAAAGTTTTCAAGAAAAAAAAAAGAATGGCAGCATCAAGTAAACATTACTGTATTTACATCTGCAAGATATGAGATGCAAAGATTAAAATGCAGTGTTGTCAGAGGGAAGAAGGGGGGACTCTGGCACTAAGATTGCACTTTAAGAGAACAGGATCCTGTATGTGCACTCTGCTCACTTTTGTGTTGACGGGAAAATGATATATTTCATTTGGTTTAGCCAGAACCTTTAATTTAAGCTTTGAGTAATGACTTGGCTTTTGCCCTCTTACTCATATCGCCTGAATTGTGTTGTGTATATATGCTGGCTTCTGATCTAATGTGGAGGGTTTTGGGTCACGCAACTCAGCTCATAACCTGAGCCTGCAGTGACACTTGTGATGAGTTCACTTGTGCCGAGTGTATCATCAGCAGGCCGTCCAATCCGCCCATCTCCGCCCATCTTTTCAGTCTAGAGACAAAATAGCACATCAGTTCGGCTTTGTGTGTGTGTGTGTGTGTGTGTGTGTGTGTACGTTTGTGTTGGCGTGTGTAATTACAAAGAATACCACAAGGTTTAAGTTTCACCTGCATAACCAATCGGAGGCAGGCTTTGGAGCACACAAACAGAGCTGGTCCAGTTTCAGCTCTGTTTCATCAGGCAGCAAGATTGTTGGCCAGCCTTAGGCAATACGAGAGTGATGCAATGTGTACTCATGACAGGTGGGGCTGGATACAGAAAAATAATACTGTTTTGAAAAAGGAAAAAAAAAATTTAATTAAGGATAATACTTTTCTGGTTCTGTTTTTTTGAATAGATGCTTTCAATATAGAAATGTGTCAATCAAAAGCCAGGATTTAGTTTTAAAAAGAGACGTTTTGAGAGTGAAAACAATCCCCAGTCTTGATGGCAGACACACACATTATTCACACTTCCCTGTATCTGACTCTGTTTATCTTATGCGTATGATCTGGGGAACGGAAAATGAGAGCAATTACTTGAAATGGCAAAATTTTAAGGATTGCAAAACAAACTTAACTGCAGGGACATATCAGTGCTGTAATGACAGCTTTAGAATTAATGTGAGAAGATAATGCATAAACATCAATTACAGATAAAAGTGGTCGCATAATTTTGGGGTTAGGTGTGGTCAGTGTTAAATGACAACAGGCTGATGTGAGCTCTGTGCCGTAAGTCTGAATGCTTTTGCAAAACACTATCTCATTTCATTCACTCACATGTAAGTCCCAGCAGTATTTTATATGCACTAACTTTCTAAGAATTACAAAAAATAAAAATAAATTAGAAATTTAAAAAAACAGACACCAATGTAAATGGAATATGGTAGGGAACTGGGTGGATACACGGTGAAAAGAAATTTGGCTGCACGGTTAAAAGGAACATTTCACCCAAAATACCATTTGTATTTTCTGAGGGCGGATAGATACAGTTTGCCAGCGTTCTTTGGCAGGAGATAGTTTTGGAAAGAACTGTTACTGTTGAGTTTTTCACATGTAAATTTTTGATGGTCTGAAAACAATACCCATCTAATCCTATTTTACTGGGATGCTGGCAGACAGGGAAGATCGCAGCAGACCGGAAATGTCGCCAAATCACACAGAAACTGAGTGGATGAGGGGTAAATATCTTTTTGGTGTGAATTTGAACAAATAAATAAGAAGAAGAACATAATTTGGCTCAACAGAGAATTTCATTTGAAGCAAGTCAAATGCTTTATGTGATTTCTAATGTACAGTATGTCATTACCATTTGCAAAGCCTTTTGCGTTGCATTTGTCTCTGATGGAAAGGGCTTGGTGATAACATTCGCTGGAAAGGAAATGGGTGCCTTTTTGTTTGTGGTAATGGAGGCATTTGTGAGAAGATGGCTTCAGTTGACTTATAAAAAAAAAAATCCTAGATACATTCTGACGTCCTTCTTTACTCTTTATGACAGGATGGCAGTGACTGAAATCGTTCTGTGTGGATTTTGCAGTGTGTTAGCAGGGTAGAGCAGATTAGAGCTGCTCTTATCTGCATTTACTATTTACAGCAGCCAGTTCGAGCCCTGATCTCACTAGGAAAGTGAGTTTATGATGTTTTAATAAATAGACAGCACGTTGTCTTACTTCCTAACACAATTATAAGAATTGTGTCTTGTATTGAGTCTGAGAGAAAAGAACATTTGGAAAGGTCTTTACTCTCCACAATACTGATCCTTACATAATAGTGTCATTTCATATAATCAAAATGTGATATAACACTATCATGTAAGGATCAGACTTGCAGAGAGTCTTACTCTCTGTAAGAAAGTCTAACAGGTTCCAAATAACCTAGCAATATCCTATGCCTAGCAAGTCCCAAATAACCTGAAATGACTATCATTAATCCAAATGTGGTCTCTTGGTGATTTATTTCTGAATATTGGGTCTGTTCAGTGTCTGGACTGCTGAGAGGGCTGTTTCATGCCAGAAGGATCACCCATACCTTGTTATGACCAATGGTGAGTTTTTAAATTAGTTGGTAATGTTGTGAGCTAGGTATAAGCCTCAGGTTGGGTACAGGGTAGTGCAGGTAACTGTTTAGTTTTGAGAGCAAATGCAGAGTGTGTGTGTGGGGGTGTTTGAGCTCTGGGAAATTATGTTAAGCCTTCTGGAGGTGTGATGGTGGGCTTAACTTGATGAAACATCTGTGGTGGGAGGTGTGGTGTCATTTTATAACCCCAATAATTCACCCTTGATACTCTAACATCCAGACTACTCTAGGTCTCTACATAACCGCTCTCCCAAATTAGTAAGAAAGAAAGATAAAGGTCATGTCCTGTGTATTGGTAAATGCCACTGCATGCCTGTATGTTTGACAGATCAAACTGACGACGCTGTATGGATTTTATTTTTTGCATGGCTGTAATCCCTAAGGGGGCTGTTCTCACAAACAATCAGTTCATCTGTGAATACCATCTGACATTTCAGATCTGCACATATCCACAGATTAAAGATCTTAACTAATACAACAATACATTCATTTTCAGCCATTACCGGTATCTCTGTTCTCTTTTCTTGGTTGAGAAAAATGTGATCGAGGCAGCATTATATTCACTTAAGTACTTTAATTAGGCACTTCGCTCAAAACATTTCTCTTGACAAGTGTTGAATGATATGTGTGAACATCTGGAGGGATTTTTCTTCTCTGTGGCACTATTAAGCACAGTTTAAATGAACAAAACAAAATAAAAAAAGAAAAGAAACATAAGTGGTAGGTAACACTGTTCAATACAAAACAATATAGTACAAATAACAAGGTACCTTCATTTTAGGAAATAGGTAGTTTTCATGTATTTTTTGGCCAAGGTCAAAATAACAGATTTCTAAATAATTTACCGAGCCTCTCAGTTTCTGAGAAGATCTACCTATATAATAAATAGAAGTAGAAGTTAGTGTTGCTTAAGCTTGCATCTTAACAATCAAAAACATCATCACGGGTCAATAACTGTGAAGAAAACAACATTTTCATAATGATTTGAGGGAAATTGGAGATTCCAGATTTATGCCTTGGCATGGCTCTAGGTAGTTACAAATGCAAATTTACACAGGGGTATTTTGTAAAGGCTGCCACAACCACAAGTATGATCATGAATGTATTTATGGGCTAGGCATTTGTGTAATAGCCATATATAATTACGGCTTAATGTGTGAATGGCATGAGTTTCTAATCAACATTCTCTGGTGGGGTTTGAACATTCATAAACATGCTCTTTTCATAATTCCATTAATTTGTATATTACACTTGTTAGTATTACCATTAGTCCATATAGTATTCTTTATAGAGCTACCATAAAAGGACAGCAAAAATTGGTCCAGTATAACATTCATCTGCAGTAAATCTGTACAACAAAAACTCCCTGGAAAATAAAAGAGAAAATCTGCTGCAAATTTCTATGGTCCATATGTTTAACATGAAACACATCCCATTTATGTGAGCCAAGCTTATGTTACCTTAGTTTATTATTATTTTACTGAGGGCTTTCCGATAAGTACACAAATGAACAAGACCTGCTTACATCCGCTGGAATGTTTAAATCAGTGGAATCATAACCTCAGTGGATTAGGTTGCAGATTCAGCAAACAAATTTGCATTTCCTTTCAACCACGTAGCTGCTCGGTGCTCTCCCTCATCTGAATTATTTTTCAATGCAAAATGAAAAGTAAGTGGTGTACAAAGGTAAGGCTCATTGTGATAAATTAAAGCCAGCTCACCTGAAAGATAGGATCATTGGACATCAAGTTCAATTTTCCTTCAATGAAAAAGAAGGGACATGCATTGAGGACTAAGACAGCACTTGAGCATTTCACACTTGTGATTAAATTTTGATGAGAGATCAAACAGTGGATTCTTAGAAAATATGATCATACAATACTATATTCTGACTGATGTTTCATTTGTTCAAGCAAGGACGTTTCTTTTCTTTTTTTTTTTATAAATATTTACAATCTGTTACAAAATCCCAAATCATAAAGCATTAATGAAGAGTTTCATTTAAAACCACAAGAGGTTAAGAATTACAAGAGATAGAACCAACTTACAGTACAAACAAGTATACAGTACGAGCTACAAATATACAAATATAGAAATATATTCTGAGGTTATAGCAACCTTTTGACACGGTAATGCCATTTCTTGTCAGAAATCATATGTCAGTATAAAAATATAGACAAACAATGCTTTTGTACAAAATATTGACATCATGTATGAATCCCCATTTGAATGTGCAAATTAACACTGATCAACAGGAGAGAAGGGAGTGAAGAAGGCAGCGTCCATTTTGGCCTGTTAGTCATGTAGTTCAGTTTTTCTTCAGTAAGCACCACACCTTCATCTATTTGGACTGCTTCATATAATCCTGTGTATTTGTTATCTTAGACTGACCAAAGAGTATTGCATTGACTCATTTGGGGTTACAGCCCCTGTTGTCATACAGTAGAACAATTCTGGGACAATAACTCAGTTTAAGTTCAACCTTTAGATGAAACTATGGAATTTAAATCCTCATCTCTGCCTCCTCAGTATGTTCCAGATTATGATCAGTCGTACTGATCATGGACGCCGAAGGGCCCTGTGAGACATTGAAGGGTGTGATGGCTGGAGAGCGGGCTGCCAGTGGCGACAGGGAGGGGGAGAAACTCGGAGACATGGCGACTGAGGAGATGGATCCCTCACTACTGATGGGAGATCTTCGTAAAGAAGCCAGGTGGGGGAATGTCCTCCCCACGGCAGGCTTAGGAGGTACAGTTTTGGCCCCGGGGTGAGCCACAGAGGTAATAAGGGGTGGCGGGTCAATTCTTGGCTCTGCCTTTGCTTTCTGATGAAATGACCTGCGAGGATTAGGAGGAGCTGTTTCATCCTTTAATCGTGCTATTTCTGTGAATACATTAGCTAAAGGTTGGAACTGGGGGCACCAGTTTAGTAGGTAGTCCCAGTTATAGCTGCCCCTCAGTTCCTCATCACTGGCCACAATGGCTGTTAGGGAGCCATCCACAGCAGGCTTTCCATCCTCTGGAAAGGTATAGTCTTTAGGGTGGGAGATGCTGAGTCCCCGTCCCACACCTAGATATCCACCCCCCTCATCCCTGTAGACTGGCACCTGGCCAGCCAACAGAGTACTATTCAGACTACCCAGTTTCTTCCCTTTGAACCAACTGTTGGCATCTATGGAAGGCTCACAAGAAACATCTGAGAGCTGATCTGCATCCTGCTGGATTCCAGAGTCTGGGCCTCGGGCAGAGATGCGCTCCTGCATGGAGGAGGAGATACTGGACACTCGAGGGTATTCATTGATCATTCGGATTTCATCGTCCTCTGCTGCCTCTGCCTCTGCTGAACCACGGCCACTGGAGTGGGAGGGATCCAGGGAACCGCCACGAGTGTATGGACCTCCACTGTTTCCCCCCTGATCAGGGGCATATCCAGGAAGGGCCTGATGGTAGATCATTTCATTCTCTGCCAGTTTAGTTTCCTCAAGCTTGTGTAACATCGTGCCCGATGTTTGTGATCGGGAACGTGCTTTTTGCTCCTTCTTCTGGCGTCTTAACTTCACGAAAAACAGAGCCACAGCAATTATAATTAGGATGACTATGGTCCCAAGTGAGACGGCAATGACACTGATAAGCAGCATGTTCATATCTGTGGCTAGACCAAAAGAGGTATGGGTCACATCGATGGTAACTTTGGTGGTTGCTACACGGGATGTCTGCAGAGGGCTGTGGGCGGTCAAGTCCAGAGTCATTAGACGCACTTCTCTTTTAGAGCGGCTCACATGTCTGCTGTAGCTGTCCATTTTTAAGGAAATCACACCTGTTGATTTGTTGACTTCAAAGTAAGGTGAGGTGTCTGCTAGAGAGTAGAGGACAATACCATCAACACCTCCATCCTCATCTCTTGCCTGCACTTGGCCAATGCTCTGCCCTTTCTTTGCTCCCTCAGGCACTTGGAAGGAGAACTCTGAGGAGGTAAAAACAGGATCATATTCATCCTCCCCTGTCACATATACCTGCACTGTGACAGTGGCAGAATAGTTGCCAGCATCCATGGCAACAGCCACAAATTGCAAAGAATTCACCTTTTCAAAGTCAAAAGTAGTGCGAGTTCGCACTTCCCCAGAAGTTTGGTTGATAAGGAAAGCTTCTCGTCCCTCTTTAGAGTTGTCAAACATGTAATATCTCAACTGTCCAAAAACACCTCTGTCATTGTCAATGGCATGCAGCATGGTGACTAAGGCATTCTGGGGTTGGTTTTCCCTGATGCTAGCAGTAAGCAGTTTGAGGGGGAAGTAGGGCCTGTTATCATTGATGTCCTTCACCTCCACACTGACTGGGGCCAGGGCATAGTGCCCTTGACCATCACTGGCTTGGACAACAATCATATGGGACGACTGCCTCTCACTGTCCAGAGATCTCTGCAGCCTCAAGGCCCCAGTCCACGGATCTACCTGGAATAGGCCTGTTTCGTCCCCTGAGCTTATGGAGTACTGCACCTCTCCATTGGGGGCAGAATCTGGGTCAGTGGCAGATAGATGCAGGATCTCTGTCCCTGCTGCAGCACCCTCATTCAGCACTACACTGTACTCTGCTCGGCTGAAAGCTGGGGGGTTGTCATTGGCATCTATAACACTGATGAGAATAGGCACACTGGAGCTAAGCTGAGGGATGCCGCGATCTGACACCACAACGGTCAGATTATAACTTGGCACTGCCTCAAAGTCCAGCCCCTCTACCAGGATCAGGCTGCCCACTGTCTGGAAACCCCTCCCCTCCAGGAAGCGCACGCTGCTCTCAATCTGGAAGGCGTTGCCGGAGTTTCCACTAGCAATGGCAAAGTCAAAACCACAGTTGTCCCGGGACAGGTCTCCATCCACAGCTTCCAGGGTCAGGATAGTGGATCCAGGGAGGCCATCCTCGGACACAGTGGCTCTATACTCTGATTGGTGAAAAATAGGGGCGTTATCGTTGACGTCAGACACCTGCACCTGGACGGTGGCAATGGAGGAAAGGGATGGGGTGCCCTGGTCCCGAGCTTCAATTACCACCAGGATGGAGGGGGTCTCTAAATCAAACTCTGTCTTTTGGGTGATGAACAGAGTACCTGAAAGGAAAATGTTGGGAGTGTTAGTAAAATATTTGAATGTGATCGTATGAACAACAATGGAATTTTAATTGTCTGCCAAAATTCATCATATTAAAGATATTAATCATCCATTACATAAGATGGTCAACTATCAAAGAAATAACAGTAAATGATTCAAATAAATCATTAAATTGCTGTTTAATTTTGCAATTACTGTAGCAAGGCAGGGCATGTGGGCAGGAAAATTTTGTAATTATTTGAGCTTAGGAATCATTAGAGAATAAAACAAGGAGAGAAGAAGAGAACAACTTGGGGCAAAAGGGTAGCCATTTATAGCACAATTATTTTTGATGTTATTTCTAGCAAAACATCTAAAGCAAATAACATTAACTTTGCTTTCAATGGACAAAATGATGAAATAAGTTGCAATGTCTTTTGAGAAGATATAAAAACCCAAATGGTGCTTCCAAGAGCTGTAAGAACCACATTATAGCTTTTATGAAAGGTAAATAAGGGGGAGTCCTGGCTAAAAAAAAAAAAAAAAGTGCACACAGTGATCTTACCATTGCTTGGGTCAATGTAGAATATGTCCCTGCTTGATGACATCACTCGGTAGATGATCTTCCCATTTTCTCCAGAGTCACGGTCAGTGGCTGTTACCGTGATGATTGAACTGCCTGCTGGGAGGTGCTCAGATACAGTTACCTGGGGAAACCCACACAATAAAGTGTTAAACTTAGTGTAACAGTAACAAAATGTATCACAGATACTTCAGAAACTATAGAGACATGATACTACAGAGTTGTGAAAGCAGGTATGAAATGGCATCTGTACCTGATACAGGTCCTGGGTGAATGTTGGAGCATTATCATTCACATCGTCCACCAGCACAGTGAGGTTGGCTTCGCTCTGATGTTTAGAGTCTGATGAATGGACAGTCAGAGTGTACCAGGTCCTTTCTTCATAGTCCAGAGTGCCGGTGAGAGACACCCCCCCTCCATATCGATGGATCCCAAACATGCCTTGGCAATCTGCCTCCAGATGCAGTGTGTAGGACAGGGCTGGTCCAGAATCCACATCATTTCCCGTTACCCGGGTGATCACTGTGCCAATCAGAGTATCTGTGTATGTATGTGTGTGTATGGGAAGGGGTTAGGGGTAGTGTGGGAAAAAGAGTAGATATTTAGTTTTCTGATGGAATAATAAACTACAAAGACAAAAGGCAAATTTTAAGACTGTCTTTTTTCTCTTTTGTTAAGGAATATTCTGTTCTGGAAAGCTTTAACATCAAATAGACAGGAAATGAATGAAGAAACCTGGCAACAGCCTGTTTCATAAAAGGGTCAGACTTTTCTCACTGAGTCCTGCTCAGTGGGCTGCCAGGGAGTATGATGTGAGGCTTTTTGATAAGATCATTGGACTGACTTCCACTCTGAAGTTGACTTACCCTCAGGCACTCGGATCTCCCGAGGCAGAGGAATTGTGGGACTGTTGTCGTTGAGGTCGATGATGATCACGGTGAGTGTGGCAGAGCCAGCCAGCCGCGGGGTTCCCCGGTCTGTCGCCGTAACAACAAGTCTGGTGCCACAAAATGAATATCAGTTTTATGAACCAGGTTTCATAATCTTTCACCCCCCACTGAGATCGGATTCTGTTTTTTTTTTTGTTTTTTTTTTAGTATCATTAAATTGAGCTTTAAACTACATCATGGGAGGGTATTTGTGAGGGGAACTGAAACAGCACCATGGTAACAAATGTTAAACCATGCACATGAGAAGGGCAGAGCTAAGCAGAGGAGAACCACATGGCAGGCTGCAAGATACACTTGAACCACAGAAAGGGCGTTGTGCAGCTCTGGGAGAAAGAGAGAAAACAGAACAAGCCTCACTTTGTTTGTGTCCAGATCTCTCTATCCATTATAGCTGCAGTGGTGATGCTGCCTGTCAGTGGATCAATCTTAAACAAGCCGCTCATGGATGATGACCTGATGGAGTAGGTCACCTGACCATTCTGACCCTGGTCCAGGTCATCTGCCGCAACCTGAGGAAATAAAAGATTTGGAACAGCTGTTTAAGTGTAACTTGAACTGATCAGCAGTACTGGGCTTGGAAGTCAGAGTTTGTAAAAATGGATTATATGGACCTGGCTTCATGACACAAACAGGCAAATGAACAGAATCATTTCTCAGCAGCGCTGAGACTCTCCAGATTTCTGAAGTTTGAAACTGAGTACTTTCTCCTACTTCACACTTTAACAACAGCCAAACATAATAAATGTGTGGGGGACAGGCTACTGCACCTGGATAATGGGAAAATCATAGCCCTGTGCTTCTCTAATGTAGGCCACATAGTTCTGGAGCTGGAATCGTGGCAAGTTGTCATTGACGTCCTGCAGGATTAGGTTGACAGCCATGTAGGAACTGGAGGATGCCGTTTCAGCTTTCACCACAAGGCGGAGTCTTGGGGTCTCCTCGAAGTCCAATCCCTCAGAGTTCTGGACCCAAATTTCCCCTAATTGACAAAATAACAATGGGCTAAGCTGTATAGAATACTATAGAATATTATGTTTTTGTTGAAAGCATTTTGCCATGGCCTCACTTACCAGTAATAGAGCTGATTCCAAAAGACTGCATTTTGTTTCCACTGAAGATACTGTAGCTGATCCCAGTTTGGGAGCCATCAGGGTACTGGGCCTGAGTCTGTGTTACTGCAGTGCCTAGGAAGATGAAACACAAACACCCCATATGCCTTATTCTCATTGTTTACACAGCATTTTATATATCCATTATCATTATACATTCAGAACAGAAAGCAGAAAACAGTTTAAAGTCTATTATATCATCATATCATCCCAACCTTTAGCAGCGTTCTCCTGCAGACTGACATCTCGCGCACTGCGAGAGAAGCGGATGCCCCTGTAGCTCTGTTCCCTGATATAAATGATCACCACCCCCAAGGAGGACTGAGCCGGGCTGCCTTGGTCCATGGCCTCTACTATCAGGGTCCTCTGGCTTTGGGTAAGAGTCTGCAACTTCTCTGTGGCCTGGATGTCTCCTGTCAGGGAGTTGATGGTGAAACCTCTCACAGGGTTGGCAAAGCGATAGAACACAGAGCCATTGGCACCAAAGTCCTTGTCCTCCGCCCTCATGGTGGCCAGCACTTGGCGGTTGGACAGACTACTGGCAGAGATGTTGACAATAAGCGGATCCTGGATGAAGAAGGGAGCATTGTCGTTCACGTCCTGGATGTAGACAGTGACCTGAGCAGTGGAGTTGCGCGGGTTGGCTGGGGACGAGTCGGTGGCGCAGACCTCAAAGCTGTAGGAAGCCGTTTTCTCTCTATCTATGGGCGCTGCTGTGATGATGCGGCCTGTGTTCTGGTCTATGATGAACTTGCTCTGGGAGCCATGGCTCAGGAAGTACAGCACCTGGCTGTTGGGTCCCTGGTCCAGATCTATGGCTTTCACCTCCAGGACCAGCGAGCCGATGGGGACATTTTCCGACACATCTGCAGTGTAGCTGCTGCTCTGGAACTGGGGGCTGTTGTCGTTGATATCCAGGATTGTGACCTCCACAGTCGCTGTGCTGCTAAGAGGAGGGTGGCCCTGGTCCTGGGCTGTGACTGTTAGGGTGTACTTGGCCTTCTTCTCCCGATCCAGGGGCCTTGAGGTGGACAGGACACCTGACTGTCTGTCCAAGCGGAAGTCTCCTGATGGGTCTCCAGCTGCAAGGGAAGCGATGGTAAATGGAGATCATAGTACAAAACATCAAACTGAAACACTTAGGATTACATTTCAAGCTGTTGTATGAAATTTTAATGCATGGTAGTGGTCAAGATGGTTTGCCTTGACCACAAAACGTGGATAAAGAATTTCTCACCTGTAATTCTGTAGCTCATCACCCCACTTTCCCCCATGTCCTGGTCAGTGGCTCTGAGGGTAAACAGAGGCAACGGCTCGAGGTTTTCAGGCACCTCAATACTGTAGTAAAGACGTCCAAATGTTGGGGCATTGTCATTCTCATCAAGCACTCTGATCCTTACTGTTGCTTTGGCGTAGTTTGGTGGAATGCCTCCATCTTTTGCATAAACTGTCAGAACAAAGGAAAAACAGCCACCGACATGAATGGTAATTTCTGAGAGATAATGGCAATTCCATCAATGAGTGATAACAAATTCAGAAACAAAACTTTCCTCATATGTATGCTGAAGTAGACAGCATGGGGCATTATTGATCACAGAGCTAGCAGAGATAGTACCTGTCACAGTGTAGTACTCCTGGTGCTCCCTGTCCAGTGTCTTAGTGGTTGTTATGACACCTGTCACTGGGTTGATGCTGAAGCCCTCCGCTGAGATATCTCCATATGTCACCTGACCATTGGTACCTACAGAGAAAATCACAGTAACTATGCTGTAATTCAAGAGTGGAATGGAGAAAATTTGATATTTATTCCAGACATGGAGATAGATCCAAATGTCACCCCAGGCATAGAAAAATGATGCCCAAGAACTATAAATACATTATTTATTTTACTGCATTAATTTATTTATTTGCACATATTACAATAAGTAATGCCAGTGCAGCGTATTTGGAAGAAAACGTGTACTTGCTAAATACAGTATTTACTCTTTCATGTAAATACTGTTGTATTCCTTTAATATGTTTGTTGTTTGTTTTGCTGTGTAAGCACTTGGCAGTGATGGCCCTCCCTCAGGTGTCTGGATGCCAGATTGCGTGCTAACAGGGAGAATAGTCTGGCAACCTCACCTGTTTACTTCACTAATTGCTCTTGGAGAGAAAGTTTATAATCCTTCTGTTTTATGTGCTTCTGACTAAGGCCAGGGGAATGCAGCCTTCCCCCATCCCCTCCATCCTCCTGTGTAGTCCTCAATTAAAAACAACTGTTAATGTCCGTGATGTGTACATAAGCTCTGCACATGGGGGCCCAGGAGATAAAAAAGGGGATTATGAGCGTTTTTACCTAACACTCTTAATTGTGAAGCAGCACAGTTTGCCATCAATTTAAAGAAAATGTGTGTGGGTGTCATAATGTGATGTTAAAAATAGCCTATGTGCCATGACCGTGCATCATACATACTTGAAATGTGAAATTGGGCATAATTGAGTCTGTGGCCATTTTATGCCTCACCTTGGTCCAGATCGGTCGCAGACACTGTCAACACAGTGGATCCTGGAGGCTGATTCTCAGCAATCTGGGCTTCATACTGACTCTCCTCAAACCACGGTACCTCATCGTTAACATCAATCACATGGACACACAGCAGCTGGCTGGATGAGTGCTGGGGTATCCCATGATCCTCAGCAATTATTGTGAGGTTAAAGATATCCTGCTCCTCACGGTCCAGGGGTTTAAAAATAGAAAGAGAGCCTGTAGAGAAAAGAATCAGACATGAAATATGAAGTTAGGTCTCCTGTCTGTGTGTGCATTACTATGTCTCACGGGGGAAGCTGTACACATGGTAACCATGAAAGCTTGAGGTCAAAGGCAATAAACAATGCCGTCGTCTGTGGCTGTGTGTACTTATGTGATTAAAGAAGGAAGTGTGAAAAGATGTCGTGTGAGGGCTAAATCAGAGCTTAACTCCTCCACACAAAGCTTTGCCTACCTGAGTGCTACCACGACTGCTGTAACAG
This sequence comes from Neoniphon sammara, assembly GCA_900302535.1. Classification (NCBI taxonomy): domain Eukaryota; kingdom Metazoa; phylum Chordata; class Actinopteri; order Holocentriformes; family Holocentridae; genus Neoniphon; species Neoniphon sammara. Next base: position 15,559 of record OMKZ01043153.1, read on the forward strand.
CCCAATGGTCTGGCCACAGTTTACGAGATTTTCCATTGAGAATGCCGCAGCCATCGAGAAGAGGCAGTAAACATACGCCCTAGACACGCAACAGCCAGGCCTGCCGTGCTCTGTAGAAATTAGGGGCACCCTTGCCTTTTCATTATCCTGCCCTAAGAGGGTAGAGCCCGCATTGATTCAATTTCAATTTCATGCTTTAAAATGAGCCGCAACTGTTAAAGAAAGAAGGGGCCAGGACATTGGGGCTGTTTTGATTTTGTTTTAACTTTTTTTGTGTGTGTGTTTTCTCTTTGTATCTTGCTAGCTCTGAGATAACTTGCCCCTAAGCCTTTAATCTGGTAGGAGTTACTGGCTGGAATATTTTCACCAAGTTCGACTCCTCTGAGATCCTGCCGTATGCCTGGTCACTGATAACACATGGGCAGAAAAAGGGAAGAGGAAAACAGGGGAATGTTCTTATTTTGGATGTTTCCAATTCCAACATCTTAAGTGCGGCGCCGGGCCTTCAGTGTGAGGGTTAACTGAGGTAATGTCACGAGCAGAACTCAAGACAATAAACGTATCGGTTTCTTTTCTCATATGTAGAAGGCATTTATCAAAATTTGATGTGTTAATCAGTGAATAGTGTTGTCTCTCACAGAAAAGTAATTCACCATATCACAAATGTGCTTTCCCCTTTGTCTCTTCAGGAGAATTAATGACCTTTCTTCTGACACTGAGTAATGAGAAAGTGTCTGAGAGAAGGGGGTGGCTAACACGATAAGACTTGACAGTCAAGAGCTGACCATCCCTCATCTTATGACTTTGTGAATCCCTAATAATAGCTCTGAAGATATTTCTATTGTGGTCAAGTGTAATACCACACTAATGAAAATTGAGTGTGCAGAGACAGTCCCAGTACTCCTGTCACTGACCCCAGAACGGGAGCAAACCAGGTGCTCAAAGGATTAAGTCTGTCATTATTCTAACAAATGACCAGTGTGCATGAAAACATTTCAAGATGAGCGCACACTGTGGGCTGACGCAGAAGTGACACGCATG
>OMKZ01043158.1:0-12498 GCA_900302535.1 Neoniphon sammara
GGGGTTCAGTTGAAGGTATCTCAATTTAAGGTCTCATATACCATGAACACACACCACTATAGCTTAACGCACGCTCTCTTAAACACATGCACAGATGCACACACCTATACACACAGCACATACTCTCACACACACACATACCCACACACACATTTGCATTACGTCACCATCCCCATCATCACCTTCGTCATTGCTGTCATCGGGATCCGTGGTGGGACTGACCCACCATAAACCCACACCTGGGAGATGAACACTGTCAAAGTGGAGAGCACTCTTTATTTTATTTTTTATTTATCTATTTTTTTTACATCAAGGCACATGATGAAGTTTTAGGTCACTAAACTCTGGCCCTGCTGCCATTCTCAGGGGTTCATCGATCATAAATAATGAATGTGAAGATGAATTAACATGAATAATTTAAAGGTCTTCATTATTCTAGGGGTTGAGTCACAAACAACTGACAAACTACTAATTAAGAAAATGATAGTAAAACATGAGTATAATACATTACAGGGATGAGGTAAGCTGGAAGTTTATAACTGTAGTTCAGCAGAAGATAAAGAGTCATACTCCTTCCCAGTAATCTCCAATAATATGGTCCACAGTAAGACTAATAGCACAAATTAGCCTTTTTTGTGTGCTATTTATAACAGAAGAGGATTTTCTAGCACTTAACTGGGTGTTATTAGAAGATGGCCGATCCCTCAAAATTGTGGGTAATACACACCACGTCACATTTTCATAGACATAAATGTCAGTTTTGCTGCTCTCTGATTCATGTAATCCGATCTATACTCATGAAAGCTTTTGCATTTGCTGTTCTAACCAAGCAGTGTCTGATAGGTCTTTCTCGTTAAATATCTTTAGTTACCAAGGAAGTGATGCATTTTTTTCCAGCAACAGTTTGGAATAAACAGAAGAAGAAGAACTGGGTAGTGAGCAGTGATGAGCCACCATGGCTGAACAGACAAAGAACAGAGCGCCACCTGCAGAAACTTAAACTGCATCAACAGAAAACCCAAAGAGAAAGATAACACAGTCCCGCCCACACTGCTTGATTGACAGGTCATCTCTGAGAAGTGCAGTGGAGAAACACCACAGCAATGAGTATCTTGATTACCACTTTAAAAACCTGAAATTTAGATAAACTAACCATGAGATGTACATTTCTTAAATCCAATGAACTTAGCAAGTAACAACTGATAGCTTCTAACGGATTTGTGATCAAATGTATGGAAGATGCAGTGGATGCGTTCCCAGTGTTGTTACTATTGTTTCTGATGAGCTGTGAACGTTTGTCTGCAGCCACAGAGATCATCCCACAGTCGCACTTAGGGAAATACCACCACAGGCTGCAGACTGCTGGTAAGTGCTGGCTTTTAACCACAACTTTGAGCTTACAGAGATATGATGCAGTCCTAATGGACATGTAATGCCCACACCCACCAAGGTCCCATGAATCCAGTGTTTCCTGCCTGTGAACTTTCTAATAAAACCCTAATTACCGGAAAGCAGAGACACGACACATCAAGCTTTCTCTGCTTTAATAGATGGTTCGGTTCACATGTGCAGACAGGACTAAAAGCACCCCTTCCTCCCCCCACCAACAATCGCATTGATTAATATCAAGCTGATTTCTGCTGTTGACCTCTAAACTAATAACTGGTAATCTAAAGTCATCTGATTAATTTGGCTCCTTTAGGAATTGATGATAAGGAGCTGATGAGGAATTGAGGCATAATTAATGAGGAACTGAAGCTTATTTACGCAATAATGTTCTGTTTCATAGCCATTGGTTAACAATTAGTTACTCGAGTGGAATAGAGGGCAGATGTTTTGACAGGTTTATATGCACATCTAGAGAGAAGGGGGGAGGTGGAAGGACAAGAAAAGAAGGGCGGGGGGAAAGGAAGAGAGAGAAAAGAAAGACAAATGTGGGTGAGTATGAGTGGGATTATATCAAGTCTATTTTTGAATGTTGGGAGGAAAATGCCTTTTGCACAATTAAGTTGTCTCCTTTCTTGGATTGCATCATGAAAAGCCAGATATCATATAGCTGCAACATGATATTCTGCTTTTGAAATGCACTGTAAGATTATATTTATTACTGCAGGCAAGACAGTTACATTAATTTAGCTTTAATTTCTGACAAGCCCAGTGAACCTGCATGACCCTGAAGAATTTCATTAATTCCATATTCCCCTCTTATTCACACTATGAAGCTGCTCCTCAAAATGCATTGCTCAAGGACACACTAAATATTTAGAGGGGGAAAGAAAACCCTCTGCTCATTCACTTTGCACCCATTGAGGTTTTCACATTCAGTGCACTGTTTTGCAAAGCCTCCATGCACAAGATAAATGTGGTTTGTTAGCATTATTAGGATTCCTGTAATAATGTAGGTAAGAGGGGTCAGAGGTCAGAGGAGCATGATTACATATCTGGAGTGCAGAGAGGGTAATGGGGCTGTGGCCTCTGATAATGACTCCTGTTGAGAACATGGAGGTATGCAGTGATTATAGTAGGGATGTTGCCCCCATCGCATGATGCAGTACTTCAGTGACGAATACACAAATGTACACACCACTCCAATCTGCAATAACAGATCTTGGTTGAATAACTGGCCATTAAGGAGTTTTTACATTATGCAGTATCTCTGGTCCCTCTTCTTCCTATAATGCATGCACACACACTCATTACAATAATTAACATCACCAATTCAGAAAAAAAATGGCAGGCATTTGTGCACTTATTATGTGGAAATGAATGACTTCCATGTAAGGTAAGCTGGCATTTGGTTTTGTTGTTTTGTCAGACAAATACCGCTCAAACATGCACTTTCCCCTGAAGCCTAAATATGGCATTGATATGCTACTAATTTAAATGGAAGAGACAACACCCTTTTCAAAGCAGCCCCATACTTACGATTAGCCCTCTGGTGAATGTTTTCCTTCATGGAAAGAGACTTTGAGCCTTTGTAGAGCTGTTTGTAGTTTTGTAATTCCACTGATGTGTATGCACTTGACAATTATGGAAAGAAATTAAAGTCATAATCCACAACAGTTTTATATAAACAAATGTCTGTTTCTATCTTGTATCTATATAATGCAATAGTGATGCAACTTGTAGCCACCGCATGAAAGATTTTACATTTGTTGGTGTAAGTATTCCATCTAGTAGCGCTTTCATGAGAAAAATCTTCAGGCACATAGGAAATGATGAGTTTGATGTTCCAGCAGCAGCAACAGCAGTTGACTTGGGATAACTAGAAGAATTTAGTAGTGGCTCAACAGACAAAGTAAGAGCGCCACCCACAGAAACTCAAATTTTATCATCAGAATATCCCCCAAAAAAATGCATTAAAGCACTGGATACACTGTTTAATTGACATATGATCTTTGGGAAATGGAGTGAAGAAACATCACAGCAATGAGCCAGTATGATGTCTTAAAGTGTAAGTGCCTTGCTCTGCGTGTTAAATTAGAGAAATATGGTTTCATGGTTTCCCCACTGTCAAAGGATTATATGGAGGAGACACAAAGAGAAGAAACTATTGTTGGCAAAGAGTTTTTCATTCACTTAACATGGTGTAAGATGAACAAACAGATGAACCAAACATCTTCGGGCAGCGAACCATACTCTCTGCCTTTCTCGACAACAAAGCCTACCAGGGAGATTACGGCTTCTGTCTGTTTGAGAGTAGCGCCATACTTGAGCAACTTGTGCCACTCCCCAGGCCACAGCACAAGAGCTGCAGTGGGTAAGCCTCACTAACGTAGAGAGTTGTACTAAGCCACTGGGGAGTTAAGAGACTTTTTGTGGTATACCATACCCAATGCCACGCCCCCTTTTGACAGAAATGGCCTGAGCTATTAATTAGTTCTTCTGTGGCCAGTGACACACCTGGTCAAGGTTTTTTGATAACATATGAAACCGTTGGGAAGTTGTATCTTTTTCAATTCAATTCAATTCAAATTCAATTTTGTCATAATGCCCACTACCATGCCCCCTTTTGGCCAAGGGGTGTGAAAAGTTGGCACCTTCTTCCTTGGCCCAAGACCAATCTTCCCACCAAATTTGGTGGAAATTTAATCATTTGTTTGCAAGTTATGCTACTTAACATATTGTGATATGTAACGCTCACCACCTTGCCCCCTTTTGGCCAAGGGGCGCATAAAGTTAGGCACTTCCTGCCACTATGCCACTATGTGATGAACAGACACACACCGAACAGATGCACACTGATTCATAGATAGGGGGAGGGCTATGAATCGGAAGCACACCGATTCATCAAACTTCCAAATGGATTTCCAACAAATTTGGTGGGAAGGTTGGTCATGGGTCATGGAGGAAATACCTAACTTTTTTAATTTAATGAATGTTTTTCTGAAAATTAATGTGTTTCTGAATGTGTCTTTTATTGTTATAGTTTATTATTTTTATTCTTGGCATGGTAGCATGGGGGGCTGCAACTACATTTCACTGTACAATTTTGTATTGAAAATGACAATAAAGCTTGACCTTGACCGTGACCTTTTCACAACAGAATCAAGTGTAATATGCCACTGCTAACTCATATCAAAAGAACAAAATTACTATTAGTATAGATGAGGCTACTGCCCAGCAAACAAAGCAATGAGTCTTTGAAAAAAAAAAAATCCCGTAAATCATACGAATAAATTGTTTATGCTTATAACTGGGTTAGCCTTTTTTGGTCATGTAATTAAGACCAAGCTGTTGGGTACACTATGATTGTGGACCATCAGTTTCTTTGCTGTGAGATGGGCATTTCTCTGCCACATTGCTGTCCTTTGTGTTAGGGTCCAATGGGTCCAATTCTTCTCCTTCCAACAGCCCGTTGATCTCCTCACAGACTTTGTCCTCTCCCTCTTTCATCTCTCTCTCTGACTTTGGCCCTTCCGTCTCCATCTCTGCTCCCTCACTGGTAACTTCAGTGCACTCGACAGCAGTCTCGATCTCGGATCTGGGCTGTTGCTCTTCCTCTGTGTCGTTGTGTTCAGGGAACAGTCTCCCGTCTTGGGGGAGCTGCTCTGTTCTGTGAGTCTCTACTCCCTCCTCCAGTTCCACCACCACCTTTACCTGAACTTTGGGGGTGTGAGACGGCTTGTTAGTTTTGGGAGTGTCAGGCTGCTCCTCAGTTGGACCCAAGGGGCCCTGGAGTTCAATTTCTGTCCGAGCATCAGGTTGCTCCGTCTCTTTTGCCGCCTCTGGTTTCCTGAACTGCCGTCTGAGGAGGATAATGACGGCGATCATGAAGAAGTACGAGGAGCCACTGAGGCAAGTGATTAGACCCAAGAAGATGATCCTGAAAACAGAAAACAGAAGCACAGAAGACTAGGACTAGGCAGGATACATAACAAAGCACCACTGTAACTAGAGAAAAAATATATTTATAGCTAATTTATAGCTTAGGTGCAAGAGGAATAGTAAAAATAGTAAAAATACCCAAGATCAATATCAGATAACATGTCAGAAATAAAAGTAATAAAACTGTCCTGATTTTTCTTGTAGCTCTCCAATGGTGGGAAAAAGAAGGTATTTATATTAATTATTTTGTCCTGTGACCCCAAGCTAATGGTTCAACCCTCAACTATTCAGTGAAAATAATGGATCGGATTGATACACAGTATCAGTCGATATATAAAGTTTCATATTCAGTATCAGAATTGGCATTGAAAAGGTGATATCAGTGCACTCCTAACTTTATTTAAAATTGTTTTTAAGTCGAGTAGCCATTGCTCACCTGTACATATCAGAGTCATACAGGCGACAGGCCCCTCTGCCCCCACACTTCTTGATCGCCCATTTCAGGCAAGTTGAATCTATCAGGGCTCCAAAATATACTGGTGCAGGAATTCCACCTGGAGACAGTCAAAACATCACATGAATACAGTTACAACCTTAGAGGAAGGACACATTTTGTCCCCCATGTTACTCAGATGTGACTTTATTCTTATTTCCATTCCCAGATTTGCTTTTTACTGGTGCCATTCTTTTCAGCATGGACTGTAAACTCCTACTGGGATGAGAGTCTTCCCAGTTTAGTCTCACATCCTCTGCCTGGCTGCATCATAGACTGTCATGCTGGTCAGGCTAATTGAAAAAATAGAACTTGAAATGAACAAAGGATGGCACTTGTACCAGAAGAGGTAGAAAATTTCCATTTATTTTGTTATTGGACCTTTGAAAAGCAGTGCTGACTCTGAAAACAAAATAAAGCCAGAAAAAGTTTGGTTGTTTGAATGCAGCTGAAAGTGACGAGGCTCACCAAGGGTCCTAACAACCAGGGTTTGGATACCTAGTGCAAGGGATTTGAGCTCAGGTGAGATGCATCTGTAAATACAAGACCAGGAACACCAGGTTACTTATGGAGAGCCCATTCTGGGGAAAAAAAATATTTGATGTTCATTTTCAGAATCTCTAGAATACAGGAGGCAATTCATTTTAAGTACTCATATCAAGCTGACAGTTCTCTAACTCCCAGTACTGCACAAGTTTGTTGTCAATGACTACAATTTACTGCAATTCTTTGTTATTTCATTGTGGCTAATAATATCTGCTTGGTACTCTTTACTTTGAAGGCTCTTTCATGATAATAAAGTTATTTCCTTCGCACACACCGTATGATGACCATGTAACCAGGAGTGGCTCCTAGTGAGTTGATGAAGGAGCTGAGAACAGACACAGCCATGTAGGAGGTGAAGCTGCGACTGCAGTCCTTGGAACGGGGGCACTGACCCAGGCTCACTGACATGTTGCCCTCACCTGGGAAATGGGAGGACACACAGCTGCAGTCGTGGAAAACCTGGTATATGGGTGGAAAAAAGGGCAAAACAGTCACTATGAAAAAAAAAACAACATTCGCTAAAGATTGAAAGCACAAGCAACCATGCTTTACATTTAGAAGAAACCAGAATTGTTTAAGATACACTAAGCACATTTTGCACATTGGCGGCACCAAGTGGCAGCACAAGGTAACTTTGGATTGTCAAGCCTCAATATCCAGAAGTCTTGTAACATGACATCAGTAAACTGTGCAGTCTTTAGATCCAAATATCTTCTCCTTCATGGCTGGTGAGAAGCTTCATTGTCAATGCTGTTTACTCATGCATGAGCTTCCCTGCTTACCATCAAGCGTGCAGATGTGCATGTGTGTGTAATCCTGCATGTGGCCTTACTGTGTTCTTGCCATATCCAGTGGAGCTGAGGCAGCCTGCCATGCATGGAGAGATGTAGGTGATGCCATTCTCTGAACACACAGGGTCCCACTCCTGAGCCGAACAGGAGCACTCTCTGTTACACTCTGAGAAGAGCATATCGCCTCTGTATGATACACTAGGGGTCCTGCAGGGCACAGAGGATTTACATTTTATATCGGCTTATCTTAAGAATTCATTCATTCGATCATTCATTATTTATCTACCCTTCAAGCATCCATTTGAACTTATGAGCTAATGACAGAATGACAGAATTAGACAGGGGCTGAGAGTTGTGTGTATGAATTTTACTCTGAAATATTTTGTGCATTGTTCAATGGAGGGAGGACCATTCTGACACAGTCCAAAAGGAGTTTTATGGGCATTCAGTGGCTGCAAATAGACTGAAATTATAGATGTATAGATGTAATAAATTCCCAATTCTGTCTGTAAAGAAGTATTTATTTGTTGGTGGTGGCTGTGGTCATCTTCATTGCCTCAAAATATTGCCCATCATGGTCTCGATACTGACCCATTGTATAAAACGGTGAGCCCGGCCACAGGAATGTTGTCACACTTGGTGCCGAACTGCAACAGGACGAGGAGGTATGCCATGAAGGAGGTGACAAAGGACAGCTGGGCTCCTGACACCACACTCAGCTTATACCGCTTCATCAGCAGCCCTCCCAGGAAAATTCCCACTGCCACCACAGGCAGGTTCAACACACCTGAAAGAAGAAGAGAGAATGGTAGTGCACAGGGTGGCCGAACTGTGTGCTCACACTGTAAGCAACACAATCAAAAGTCCTCACAAGTCCAATGATTTCTTTTAATGATGAGCAACTAAGGAAGCCTGGCTGATGTGAGGATGGTCAACAATCTTGTTGGCCAAGAAAAGTTGGCCATGACTGAACTTCTGGCGTCAGCAGCCAAATGGATTTCCACGCTTCTTTGTTTGTCCACCAATGTGATTTTGTTTTATGAACAAAAGTTTTGTCTGAAAAGTGCCAAAATGAACAAGTTGATTACTGCGATTAAAAGCTTCCCAGTCTTCTACGCCATTTATTTTAAGTTTTACAGCAGTAAACATCTCAAAAAGATGCAATACATGATTTGATTTTTCAAAATTTGTAGCAACAAATCACTACATTAATAAAGAATGGGGACAGTAATAAATCCAGTTCATCAATCCAGATACTGATGGTTAGAGAGAACAGTCAGAGGATTTGATCCTTGCAACATCTAATGTGGCCCTTATAAGACATGTAACCTGTTGAAGTGTCTTGAAGATGACTGACACTTTTAACTAAGGTATTTGCAATGTGAACCCATGACCTACCATTTGCATTAGCAATATCCTTGGTGTTAAAGGTAGTCTATTACCTTATAGTATTCCCATTAATTGCCCAAAACACTGGAAAATTTGGTTAAAAGACAAAAATCACAAGAACACTAAGGCTGCATTTGACTCTTCAAGAAATGGCTCTGTCCCTCTTCCATTTCTTAAGAAGGGTGGATATGACGCCTGAACAGGTGAACACCATACACACATCTAAATAGTGGTTAGCAAATCATATTAGCAATTTCTTACATGAGGGAAGAAAAGTTATATCTTAAAAGGGCTGAAACAGAAAAATAGGACAAAGATTGATTTCCGAGCTTCTGGACAAATGTTCAGTGATGCAAGTTGGGCTTGCTGGGTGTTTCAAGCCTCTCAACATCAGACCCCCTGTAGTCCAAAGACTGCTGCTCTAAGAGTCTTTAGCCCAAATCAGCATCAAAGCTGGCAGGCCAACAACTGAGACTTGAATGTTGGAGTGCGGCCAATATCAGGATCCTGCAGTTCGAACCAATTGTAAAATTATGCTCGGTGCTCCCTTCCTCTCTTCCTCTTTCCTTCCTTTCTTCTTTCTCTTCTGTCCCTTTGTTTCTTGGTTCACCACTACCACTTTGTCCAAGTACAATCACAACTCCGTGCAGCACTGGTCGAACCCGAAACAATGACTGCGTGTGATTCAGCTCACTGAACAGAAGTGGTTCATTTCATTACCTATGAGGAAGTTGGCTCTTGATGCCGACTGTCCAAACTGTTGTTCCATGTATTTGGCTTTGAAGGTGAGCAGGCCGATGAATGAATTGAACTTCAGGAGGCTCGCACAAAGGAGCAGGAAGTAGGTGGGAGTTCCCAACAGACACCGCAGAGAGGGAAGAAACCCTGTGGAAGGATATTTAGTGAAAACAGTAACCAGACACATACAAACTGGACTGGGGTCAACTGAGAAATTGTAAGTAAAATACAGTTTAGTACATTTAAAGTGGGATTGGAAATCAGAGCTCAATCAAGTATAACCGACTTAATGATAATTTAAAGCTTCACATTGAAAGTTTTGAATGAAGTGAATTTTCATTTTCATCATGGAATGAAAATGAAATTGATTGTTTTTAGTCTCACTTATATGAATTTAATTTCCCCAAGTTCCAAAATTTCTTGTGTGATTTTCAAATGCAATTCAAATATGTTAAATTAAGTTGGAGGCTGGACTTTTGTTGTTTCCATGTCAACAACCCATATGGAACATTCCAAATGATGATGCAATCCGAATTTATAATGTTCATTGGATGGTTCGCCTGGAAGTCCCAGGTTGCATGGAACTGAAGTTGCTTTTCACACCAGAGGCAGTTATGGTTATCTTTTTTTTTCTTTTTTTGTGTGTCATGTAAAATTTCAGTATTTTATCATGTGGAGAGGATTAGAGGATGGTGGCTACCTTTAGCGATGTCGCTCAGTTTGACATTTTGGTTGTTGTTGTTGTTGTTGTTGTTGTTGTTGTTGTTGTTGCTTGTTGAGAGCATTCTCTGCCCCATCCAGAGTCTCAGGGCTGGGGGGCGACTTGTCCTTGTCTGCCCCTTGCTTGGGCAGCGAGCGGGGCAGGAACCAGAAGGGGATGCCTGCCAGGAACAGGATGGCAGAAGACACCAGGAAGCCCAGCCACCAGGCGCCCACCCAGCGGGCATCTTTAGGAGAGATGGTAATGCTGTCTGGATGGAAAAACACGGAGACGTTTCATTTTTGGAACCAAGTGTGTCAGCCACTGGATATACCACTCACACCAGGGTCAATCGACTTTCATTTAAAAATCAATAAGATCCCGAATGATCCTGCACATCCTCTTGACCCAATAAACAACAAAATTAAATACAGAATCCTACAATATAAAATCAAAACAACAAGATACAAAGTCACTAGTCACTATTACATGATGTATTCATTCATTTATTGACATGGAAGATTATGACATGAATTAGAATAGATCTGCAAAGTGTTTCATCTTATATTTGTTTTTGTACTTTTTAGAATCTTCATAATAAAATCAATTTAGATGATCAAATCAATTTCCCAGTTGAGGGATAGTAAAGTTTATCTTGATAAAGTTTACTTTGAACCTTAATTTACAGCTATACTGGTAACATTGCATGGCAGTGAAAGGTAAATGTTTGAAAAATTTGAATTTCGATACCCCCAAATTATGAATAAAAAATATGTCAGTAAACTGCAGGCAGAATGCTTATGTCAACCAACCTGGCCGATCTGTGATGCCTTATATCAAAGAATAGAGATGGGGCAGTCTTCTTTGTTGCATCCCAACTTTGTGATATAGGCTGATTGATCAAATACAACAAACAAATAATCTATCTATTTAAAATAATTCATTAAGTATTTTGGGACGCCCCCTGAACAATTCTATGCACCCGGGTCAACGTGAGAGACTGTAACATCAACCTTTAACCATCAGAGACTCTCTCCAAGACTTTCCTCACAGGTCTCGCCCAGGACAGTCCATACTAACCCGTTCTGACAGGTCTGCAGTCTATTTTTAAGGTAGTTTATCAGACCATTGTACCATGAACAGCTGGCATAGTCAAAATGAAGCTGAACCAGGATTTCCAGCTGAGTCACCATTGTTTTTTCTGTCTAAAAATATCATATTTCTGGCTGAAAACGTGTACTGTGGTTTATTTTTGTGAATGCTGCTCGGACCTGACACACTGCTGACGTATGGCTATGTAACATACATCCCAACTAACACTGACTTCCTCACCATTTTTAGTTTCTGACCAGGGAGACTTTCTCAGTTTCATCCTGAATGGTGGTTCTACTTCTCCGATAAGCACTGACACCTGAAACCCATCTGATTATATTCAGCAGAGCTGCACCGAGGGAACTTTTAACTGTACTTTTGTTATGTCGTCCCATCATGGGACATGATATGCAGGACATTATGTTGTCATGATTTATTATGTTGGGTTAGGGTTAGTTAATCTGGAGTACCTTGCAGCATAAATTTGCATATTAATTAAGGGGAAAATTATTTTCTTGCAACTACTGCTAACTCTTTAACTGCTTTAAGATAGTTATTTATGCCGCTATTGCATTATTTGGAAACTTGTAGGTTTACACAGAAAAATTGTCTAATGAATGCACAAAATTGTAATTTATGGCATAATTAGCAGAGCAGGTTATGGTCATTATGGCCAGGATATCAAGTAGCTCAAGTGCCTCTTGGCTTCATGAGAGTCATGCTGAATCGTCCATAAAATGAGAACAAGCAGCCTTTAGATCATTTACATATAAGAGAAAAAAGGTGGCCAACATACACACAATTAGGGCAGATCCACCCCATGTGTAAGGATGGAAATCGAGAACCAGTTCAAGTTGAGAACCAGTTCCAAATTGTCCGATCCATCAGAATTGTATGCCTCCGAGCTTATCAATTCATTTTATCGATGCCGGCATGTTGGTCTGACAGTTGTGCATTGCAAAATCATATCCTTTTGAGAAAAGGAGCACTGTATTTTATTTCAACATGTTCAAATGTTATGAGGCAGACATGGCGCTCACACACTGAGGTTGTGTGTAGTTGCTGGTCTTGCTGTGACCTGCACTAAAGGCTCTGACCTGCACTTTCTACAGTGTTCAGACTCAGAAATAATTAAACAGCTGCACTGACGCTGATGACCTACTTTTTTCCCCACACAGAAAATTGATCAGGAATCATTAAGGGAATCAGTAAAGAATCGGACCGATAAGCAGAATTGATAATGGATAAAAAAAAAAAGTGAACACCAGAAAATACAGGTGTAAATGCCATTGAATGTGTAACAATGTGCAAAAACAAAGCAATCAAACCTTTGAAGAACTTACGCTTCTATTCATACACTTTTACACACACACACACACACACACACACACACACACACACACACACACACACACAGTGTG
>OMKZ01043158.1:14642-34592 GCA_900302535.1 Neoniphon sammara
CCCATCAGGAATAAGAATAAATTGATGAGATCCTTTGAGATGGTACCCATCTCAAAGCCGCCATCTATGAGTCCAGTGAGCGAGCTGGAGAGGTCGAAGCGTCTCTCGATCTGAGTGATGGAGCTCTTCATGTACGTTCCCGCCAAGGCCTTGGAGAAATAGGCGAAGGACAGCGCCACTATGAACAACTAAGAAACACAAAGATAAACACATTGTCAGCCAAACTGGATAATGCTTCAGGTGCAAAAATCGGCCAATTTACAGGCTATCTGCAGGTCAATAAGTAGAAATATGTCTACACATTCTAAAACGTGAGAATCGATTGAAAACATTATGTTCAAGTTCAAGTTTAGAGCCCTTAATTAAGATAATTAATCATTTAGAGGCTTTAATCACTACAGTCTCAAAGGGATTTACAGGCCTATTGTATGGGGGGAAAAACTATGAACAATGTAATCCTTCTGTAGACGGTGCTAACTTCACTAGTAGGCTTACTGACTTGCACTGAAATCAAAGCTGATTTTCAGATTTTTTTTTTTTTACCTCCTCATAATAATCTCACACACACATCCCAAAACTGTATGCAGCTCCATGTTGCAAAGCAGAGAATTTCAGAAATGTGTGCTCAGCAAACCCTGCCTGGCTAAATAAAAGCAACAAAAAAAAATCAATTTGGAAACGTTTTCAAATTAGTTTTGTTATATTCTTGGTGCAATAAGTATAGGCCCTTTTTTTTTTTACAGTAAAGTCTGGGATTAAAGGAGTTTAGATGTGTTGTGAGCAAAGTGCCCCATTAACTTTGCACATGCTGATGATGACTGTTGTGCAGCGTTGTAGTCATGCAGTGCTAATCACCGGGCTTACAGTACTCTTAGTATTCTTACTTAGCTTGATTGTACTGACTCAAACTTTTGGAGGGGGGGGGTGTCTGATTATGTTTGATTAACCAAAAACATTTCACGTTTAAGGCATTTAGGAGTTTTACAAGAGTACAACAGCAGAAAAAGCTTCAGTTCCCAGATCACCAGCTTTACAAGTAACCTGCGCTGACAACATTCTTGTGGCTCGACCTTGTCGTGACCTTTAATCAGCTGTCGTACCTTGAGAGTGGAGATGGCGGGTTGTTTGTTGGCGGTCTGGTCTTGGACGCACAGAGCCTGCTGGCTTGTCAGCTTCTCTCTGTCCTCCGCTGGGTCTCCCATCCTACAGCCAGTGTGTGTCTGCCTCCCTGTCTGTCTGGCCTCAGGGCGCTGCAAGACAGAGAGAGAGTATAGAGAAATGCTTAAGTAAGATACAAAATATATTTTGATTGAAGTGTGCTTTTAAGATTTCTGCCAGAGCTCAAATAAGACTACCTGTTCATGAAATTATTAAGTACAATATTAACTTTGCCCAGATATGTGAGAGAGGCTAAACCCAAAGTGGAGTAACCTTCATGAAATAAATCGATAATATACATCACGATAATTGGTGTAAAACCACAAAATTCACACAAAGAGAGAGTATTCTAAGTGGAAAAGGGCATTATTTATTTTTATCAAAAAACAATGAATCTTTGCTGAAACTGATGTTTGCTTGCGCTGTGATAATCATCAGCCAGACATCATAGTTTACCAGCCTTTATATTTACCACGATGATCAGTATCATGATCAGTATCATAAGAGGTTCAAAATATATGCAAGCTAGAAGCTAGCATCATGATTATGATTATTAAAAGTCTGATCTGATTCAGTTTATAAAGTTAACGGGTTTAAATGTAAAATATCAAAATGGTAATGTTTTACAACCAGGGCCAACGTTAAGCTTTAGGAGTTTCGCTGCCACTGAAGTGTCCCCAGTGATGCAAAGGCCTGCTGGGAAGGCCGTGCCCCATCAGGTTCATACAGACGAAGATGAGCATCATTTACTGTATCTATCACATGACTGATCAGTGAGTAAAAAAAAACAAACTGTACCTTTGTGTACCAATTCCAGCAGCTTTCTCTGCTCACAACCCTCTCAGTTCAGTAAATGTCAGGAGCTGCCAGCTGAATCCATGATGTCCCACAGAAAACTGGTTTCTAATGACAATCCAGGCCTCATTTGTCCTCTGGAGGAGAAATAATGCTCCAGTGTGGCTACATTGAAGGTTTTGAATGAAACAAAACCCCGCAGAGGGCAGCCTCATAACTCCAATAATCCCCCTCAGATTTAGCCTGCTTGATACTCCCACCCAAAACCACAGTTCAAGGGCAAAATCTTACTAATTTTTCCACCAACAGTCCAGAAAACAAAACAAAAAAAGGGCAAACATTCACATATATGTAGGCACATTGGGAGAATGTTTTTGGTTTATACACAAGCACACCAATCTGAATTCATTGGCATGCATGCACACAATCAAATGCAATACAATGGGCTTTACAGTCAAACAAAATAGAAAATTAAAGAGTGACAAAGGGAAACAACAATTTCTAAATCAATAAGACTTATTATATTTCATTATGCACACACACATTGCAGAGGTCATACAGAGGAAAAATGCATCCACTATTATTACTTGGCGCACTGACAATTTGGAGAAACAGCTTGCAAAGCTACTGCTGCAAAGGAGTGTTAAATTACTAATGAAGTTAAATATAATACCTAGTGCATCTCCAGCAGCCGGGGGACTCGGGTCTCCCCTCTCTTCTCTTCTCCTGCTCCTCTTTAAGCAGCTGGGTGTCTCTCCTCCTCCCACGGTGAGGAGGCAGACCTCCTCTCCTCTCCTCCCGAGCTCCTATTCTCCTGTCTGAGGGCAGCGCTGTTACTTGGAACCAGCAGGACAAAAGGCCCGGCAAATTTTTATTCTACACACATGCCAGCCAGTCCAGGAGGGGGACAGCAACAAGTGAACCAAGAGAGAGAGAGAGAGAGAAAGAGAGGGAGAGAGAGGGAGAGGGAGAGGGAGAGGGGGAGAGAGAGGGGGACAAACCAACTTTGCTACCCCAAAACAATCTAGCTGGACCTCTTGGGCCCTTTTTTTTGTGCACAGGGTATGCTTTTGTTAAGCAGGGATTAAAGAGAATATATGTAAACCCAGATTTTTTTTTCATACTTTAACATGTCCAATGAAAATCCATATAGCTGGAAAACTGACAGAGGAAAAGTGGGAAACACTGCTGAAATCAGATTTTTCCTCACTGCAGAAAAATAGATCCGGGCTTTTCATTTGGCTAAAAAAAAAGAGAAAAGACAAGCACAGGAAGAAAGCTTCCTATTCGGGTGTTATTGTCTGTTTTCACACTGAGGGCCTTGACGCAGACTGTTGTGTGAAACAGGCTCGGTGTAAACGAGGCCGGAGCGCCTCTGTATCAGGTGAATGCTCCATTAGTACGGGAACCAGCATGGTGCTCAGGCAGCCAGGCAGCAGGTCACACAAGCAGCTTTGCCCCCTCACAAGTTCCAGGGATTAAGATTTAAGAGCCTTCACATTCCTGCACAGCAACAGAGAGGAAAGTGTTCACCACCCCCTGTTTTTCCCTCATTTAAAAACAAAAAAAAATCATATTTGGCTCAGAGCTTTTTGCATATCTTTTGTCACTGTATCTAGTTTCAGGTAGATTATGGCAGGAATGCATCGCAGGCTGTCACTGCACCGAAAGGCTTCAGCTACCTGAAAAATATGATTGTGTGTTGTTTTAACTAACATAGTGTGCAGACTGGCCATGTTTAAATATATTTTCTTATTACACAATACAGGTTTTTCAGTGCGGACTGGCTTTGGTTTATAGAGTAGTGATAAATCACCTTGCAACAGATGCTTTTGTTGTATAGAGCACAGCCTGCTGGTGAAATTAGGCTCTGCACTCACTGGCAAGCTCATGATAAATACATAGGCTTGCCTTGAGAAAAAATAGTTCCGGGGAAAATATGAAGGAGAATGAATGAGGTCCAACGACATAAAAGAAAGAAAGAAATGGAAATGTTAAAGTCTTTCAATGCCATCGGCACCACAGCAAAGCACAATCCTTGTCTGAATCCTCAACAAAAAAGGCATAAAAATGCCACAACAATGAGACATATATATAAATTGTCACAATTCACAGAAGTTATGTAAGGCTTTACATGGAAAAGCACATGTGCAGACAGTCACTTTTGTCCCATTCATGAAGCAAAGGAGATTCTGCAAAACACAGAGCAAACAGTGAGGGAGTTCGATGTGAACCCTCATGACCTTTAGGGTTTATGTGACACTGAGTTGCATAACAAGAACATGTAACTCCAGGACTGATGTGCAGACATGTGCAGCTCTAAAATGTTTGCAGAGTGGGATGAATTAAATGTAATTTCTTAAATTCCTTAAACTGCTGTCAGGGAAATAGTTTAAATAGTAGTGGATGCAGGAAAGTAGTGAAATTGCCCTTAAGTTATGAACTAATACCAAGTAACATGCTACATCTTTCTGATCCACTGTTATCTGTGTTTAAGTTCCCTAGACTGATATACAGCAGTGATTTATTTATTCATGGACATATTTATAAACTATATATTAATATGTAGGCCCATATCATATATTCTGTCACTGAAAAATGTAATTTTGAGACTATTTTATTATTGCCAGATTAACTCTTGTGACTTCAGATAACGAGCTACACCTGTCACGACTTGATAACCTCCACCTGTTTCAATTTCAGTGCAAATGTTAACCCTGGTGAGACAAAGGGCTTTGCATGTGTGGCATTCCCACAATGAGCCTGGTTACTCAAGACTAAAGCCTCGAGATTAACTTTATTGCCACACGACAAGGCCAGTGGTATTTGTGAGATATCAGCTCTGATATCTTACATAAACAAACATAAAGACAAAATAGCAGCCTTGGTCAGGCCTTTGACAGAAGATGTATACCATAAGTAAGTCGTGCAGATATATAAATAAAACATTCACCATACTTACCTTATAACATATACCTAAAAAAGACATAAAAACATAACAAAACATAACATAACATAAAAGACATAAAAAGTCCATCCTGCATGTCTGTCTTTTAGTGGCAACTTTTTAAAAATAACCATAACTTATGGCATGTGGTTTGGGATGAGGACTCACATTTAGTATCATTTCCCCAGGTGAAATATTGAATGAAATTATAAGGGCATTTGATATGTTGCTCAAAAGGCATGAAAACCTCATAACCGCATTGTAAGTGCATAACAAGAACAAAAAATAATGTGCTAAAGCAACTCCAAGAGATGGACACTTAATCGAATAACTGTATAGGTAAGCACAAAACAACCCAGCACCGGCTCACATCATCTGTGTGATCATCTGTAAAGACATGCAGGTCCATCATGTTGGCAGGTACACGACAAGAGACTGGAGAGGGACTCAACCAGCAAGGGAGGTCCTGTCATGAACCGCCTCTGATACATCGGCGCCCTTTCACTCTGCTCAACACCAAGCGCAGTCCCTGTTGGTGTGTGTTGTGTGAACAGGAGAGGTTAAACTCTGATGGTGTGATGCTCTGTGAGGGGTGCAGGGAGACTTTTGACTTTTTTGGGGGTAATGTTTGTAGTTTTTTTCAGTTTTCAGGGCAAATATTCTAAATTTTATACAGAAACTTTTGAATCATCAGGACTTGTTTGTTTAAGGATGGAAAAACTCAGCCCAGGAAAATGCTATAGATTAAATTTCATCTGTAAGGTGCATGTGCACAAAACAAAATAAATTATGAATTGATGAACTTGAACAGGAATAGACAATTTTGTTGTATGCACAGTATGACTGGTTTCAGGCAATTATAATAGTTACATACAGAAAATTATTACTGAGACAATGTGGAAATAAGTAAAAACAATGAAAAGTTATCATCGTCTTTATTGCTAGCAGCCTAGAGTAAAGAATAATCACTACCAGAATCTTAAAAAGGCATAAATGATGATACAACAAAATGTATGGACACAGTAGAAACATGCCTGACTCAACTCTGTATATACATCCTCACTATTAACAGTAATTTCTATATATTCTTTGATGATACATTTAATCAATGAGTACAGCTACAAACTGAATAACAGAGTAAAAAAAAAAAAAAAGTACAATCGAATGACTCCACTTATTTTTAGTCCACTGTCCAAACAAAAGTGAAGCTTTTCAAACACCAGACGAGTCGAAGGTCCACATGAACGTTCATGAATCGTTTTGTGTAAATGACATTATATAACAAGAAATGTGCAGAACTCCAGTCAAGAGAAATTTCCAGACACGTGTTGAACTTTGGGGGATGGACAGATAGGTGATGCACGTGTGTGTATGTGTGTGTGTGTGTGTGTACAAGCCACATACAAGGGGGAATGAACTGTTGTTATTCCTACTTTACAGGCCTCACCGGCGCTCTGTGTTAGATGAAACATTTTCTGTACACCCAAAAACATGTGATCCACGACATAAGCCTTCACAGCGAAGGAGGAAAACACAGAGGAATACACCGTAAATAGTTGGCAATACAATATTAATAATCTTACAAGTTCTGCCACCACATCAGAGGCTCCTTACATTCAATTACAGCTCCTGCACTGATTAAAATATTTCAAAACACGTATTAAAAGTGAATCAATACTTTAAGGTAGGATGGCAGGATATGACATCACTGTGAATAACTGAGCCGACACTTTTCAAGTATAAATGTCCGACGCTGCTCACAAGCCAGATCTTTTCTCACTTCCCGGTGTGAACCTTGTGTGTTTTCTCATAATAAGTGAACTGCATTTCTGCATAAGTGCCGTGACCATCCTGTCACAGGACAGTGTTTCCATTGTGTTTTGTTGACTGTTGATATGAGCATTATAGAAATATACTGCAATGTAAGCCACCCAAACATATTTGGTTCTGGCTCTAATTAAATAATAATTAAAGCCTTAACTGCAGAGTAACAAAACTGTAAAAAAATGACCTCAAAGTTTATGTCCTATCCCAATAATATCATTGCTGGAACAGAACTAGATACCATATTATTCAATAGCAATTATGGATACAATTTTTGTTGATGTTTAAATGAATCCCTAGTCAGGATCTTTGACCTAAACAAGTAGTTGCTGTTTGCCTTTGTAGGGCAGATTACGGTGATGGTGAAAAAAACAGGTACACAACTGCTTATTACAATAGAAAACAATGGGTGCAGAAACTGTACCATAACCATATTTGGCCCAGTATGGCTGCAGCACAGTACATGTGCAATGTAAAAGCGATACACCTTTCACCTGTAATGAGAACCTAAACGGTGTTGCATGCCTGAAAACATCCTAAATTGTGCTCTCCCTGTCCATATCCTCTTTGTTTTTGAAAATGTTGATATTGGCATGTCCGTTGGTCACCTCGTTACCCTCCAGGCCGTTCTCTTTGGACTGATTCCTCAGTGTTACCTTCTTGTGCCTCTTGACTATTCGGAAGTAGAGGAATACCCACAGGATGTTGGTTAGGAAGTAGAGTGCATAGAGCAACCCGAGGAATGTCATTCTGCAATTGGATGACATTAGAATAGATTAGATTAGGTGAAACTTTAATTATCCCTTTCTCAAAATTGGGTTGCTGCAGCAGAGAGAAGATATCAAGGTATTTTTAATTTGATGTAATGGTGCAGTCATTAAAGGAGAACTAAACCCCAAACCCAAATCTGTGTGACACCTGACCTCTCATGGTCAAATGTAGGATGCCTGTTTTTTGTTTTTGTTTTTTTGGTGGTAGGTGATGTCACCACCCACAGAGTACAACAGGTGATGACATCACTTGCCACCACAGAGCAGGCACAAAACTTTTCACCATTAGAGGTCAGGTTTCACACAGATTTGGGTGCAGGGTTTAATAAATTCCATCTTGGGTCTAAATACCTCACTTAATGTAAGTGTGATGTGGTTCAATGAAGCGTTGCAACCAGCAGATACAGAATATATATGTGACGTAATATGGGGGGAAAATTAAAAGTTTTAAGGAGCTTAAGAGGAATAAAAATCAGAGTTCAAAGGGTTCAAAGGGTGACTTTTTTTTTTTTTTTTGGCTGAGTATAACACCTAAATAAAAACAAACTATACCTGGAATCATAAAATATATATTAAACTAAAAGTTAATAAATTACATGGGTCTAAATGTAATTTTCTCCTCAAATATTTAAAACCTGTCTCCTTGTAGATGACACACACAGTTTGGTTTTACCGTACCTGAATGCGTTGGCGTCGTACAGTCTACATGCTCCTCGACCTCCACACCGCTTGGTTCCCCACTTCAAACATGTCAGGTCAATCAGCGCTCCGAAATATATAGGAGGGGGGATCCCACCTGAAAACAGACAGATTCACATTCAAACACACACACATGAGAAATAGCCAAAAAAAAGGCATGCTCCTATCCGGTGCAGCTTATATTATGATTTATTTTCAAGCATATAATATTGGAATATTTTGGTGTTTTGGATACTTACCCAGAGTTCTAACTATCAGTGTCTGCATGCCCAAAGCCAGCGACTTCAGCTCTGGCTGTATAGACCTGGAACACACAAACATTTTTATAATAGATGCACCACTATACAGTAAATAATACATCATCAATTTAGCTTGAAAAATACAAAAAGACATCATATTATTGGTGATAGCTATGGGTTAATGAAGTGAGCTTGTAACTGGAAGTCTGAGAGTCCAAAATCATGAAAAAAAAATCAACTATTTAATCAAGGCACTTAAGCCCAGACTGCTCCAGTGCAGCAGTTCGGTGGCTTATTTCTTTCCAAGTGAAGTATCCTTTATTATGATACCTTTTTCATTTATTTTCCATTCCCACTTAATCCTAGTCAGGGCTGCATGGATATCTTTTTTCCCTCAAAACATAAACAATGATGGAAAGCACAGCTGAATATCTGAATAACATATTTTCTTTTCAACACATGAACTTAGCATCTGTCTTTCCAAATAAAATAAAGCCATTTTCAACTCATTGCAAATACCCATAAAAAAATGACCTTTGGAGTTGTTATTGCACAAACCCACCATGTTGAATGGCCTTGTTAATACCTTTAAATACCTTCTGAGGCCTTAAAACCAACATAGACACCAAAAATCAATGCATTGTTATGCCATACTCAATCTCAACGGATTGGAGGTGAGATATTAACTCTTTTAAGCATTCTTCTGTCTCACCTGAGCAGTACAATGTATCCCGGCGTGCCACCGCAGGCGGAAACAAAGGCCCCCAGTACCGACACAGCCATGTAGAATTTGAAAACGTGGTCACACTCGCTCTTCCTGGGACACTGGCCCAGCACAGCGGACATGTTCACGCTTGGAGTCATCATCTCCCCGATGCATGTACAGTTATGAAACACCTGAAGAAACAGAAGAAAGAGACCTGAACATTACCTTCAGTTTAAGGCCCTGTGGTGAGTTAATGAGGAGCTTTGAAAATTTTAGTTGCTTTTTTCCCCAAAATGCTGTTATGTCCACTAGATTTTACCAGCATGGATCTATGAAGGGAAATGTTTTCCTCACTTTCATGCCAAAATACCACACATTCAATTTTACAGCCAGTATTTCAGCATAGGAAAGCCTCTGAAACAGCATGAACCTCTTCACCTCTGCCACACCCACGGGCGGGTTTGTTATTGCTGCAAGGCCAAGCTTTGTTCAAAGCCACCAAACTTTAAGATCTAGTGTAGATCCCAAGGTTTCCAAAGATATTAAATATGTCCTGCTGAATTACAAGGAAATGTGCAAATAATTATGTATTTGATCTTATGGTGCAGCCATAAAACAGTGGCATCTTTGGTTTAAATATTTCATTTGTAAGTGTGTTATATAGTTGTACAATATGGAAAAAAATCAGGGGAAATCAGAGTTCAAAGGTTTAAAACTATCATGGGACACTGAAGCACTCGGAATAATGAAATTCCTTTTGGTGGGTTAGTGCCTCCTTACCTATGCAAAATTTAGAAATAAAACGAGCAAAGAAAATAAATATGTTTTGGTATAGCTTATGACAATAACTGACTGATATCCAATATCTAATAAAAGCCAATATTGGTCGATGTATTGGCAAAACTGTCATCAGTCTAACCCTTATCCACTCTGAAAAAACATCTAAAGCCATGAGAAATATGTTCATAAAGGCTGTACCAAAATGTGGACATGCAATAAATTCCACAGCAGAGGTGAATACCATATGCAGGATTATGGGTGATTGAGTGGGGATCTGGATCTTTCCCTGCACCATATCAAAATGTGCACATTACATTCATACCATTCCTGTGAAAGAAGACCACTGGCATGCCCTCATATCTGTTCTCAACACACATCTACAATCACACTTTGGTTACACAAAAGCACCTTTTTTTCAGAGGGTTTTTCCAACTTTTGTTTTATGTAGGAGGTTAGAGAAATGAGGCAATAATTAAACCTTTGTCAGTGACATGGGTTATCCTAGATTACACAATAGAGATTTCTGGGTTTTATCATGTGTTCCAATAGACCTTTTTCACAGCAGCCATTTGACATGAAAAAGCAGGTAAACACAGGTGTTATTAATGACGTTAATTAAGGTTCTGTTCCTTTTAAGTGCAGCAGAGTCTTTCCAGTGAGCCAGTATGAACAATAGCAGGACCCTGGCTCTGTTAGACCTAAACGGAACAGAAACTTAATTAATGTTATTTATAACACCTGTGTTTACCAGATATTTCATGTCAAAATGGCTGCTGTGAAAAAGGTCTGTTAGCAGCTATGGCATAAATGGGTCAAAACAGTAAATGGCAACCTGGCTGACACAGAGCCTGGAGAGGATCCTTTTATCTGCGTTGGCAAGCCTGCAATAACGAGTTGACTTTGTCATCACAGAGTGCATGATCACTGGATAGACGAGCTCTCACTTCAATGAATCATGACCCTTGTCCCTTTAAAACTCTGCCCTGCACCCACGTGGGACACAATCACATGTTGAAACACAACTTAACTAGCTCATATATGAGGCTTTTCCAAAAACCTTGACTGGAGAACAGCAAACAACCTTTCACCCTCGAAAAGCCTTGAAGGCTACTCTTTTATAGCACATATATGTCTTGCAGGTGCTCCAACACTGATGTCACAACCACATCCAAACATATTGGTGTCCAACCAGTAGCCACCATTTTCTCTTCTTCTTGGAATTTGAGCCATAAAGCAAGACATTTATGCTAGTTGTGGGCATTAAGACATATTCACAAGGGTTTAAATTATTTTTGAGGAAGGAGCCAGTCACCATACTGAAGCTGTTTTGGGTTAAATATTGTACATTCAGCTCAGAGCAGTCAGTAAAGAGGGTAAATAAATTGTAAGTGAGGGAAATTGTGGCAACATCTTAATAAAAGTGATTCAGGTGTTCAATAGTTTACATTAACTTTGCAGGTTAAGGGAGGTGAAGAATTAAATTGGAGACATTTATCAACAGAACAGAAGTCTCTCTATGTGCCGTCTTAGCTTTGACTGATAGTTATATTTTTAGAGTAAAAATCTACCCATGGATATTCTTAAACTCTTGTCATTAATTTGCAATGTTCAGTATTATTACAGGACTTATTTAGGAGAAAGTGTTCTGATTTACTTCTACTTCAGTTTTTGATCTTCTACATTCCCCAGGGTGCCTTTTGAAACCCTCTGAGAGGGGGCATAAACTTTTGCTTTCAATCAAAGGTGAGTATATAAATGTAGTGAGAGCGTATCTATGTTCCCAGGGCCCAATACTTTCTAAATGTAATTGTTTTACCCTGGGAACATGTCATCCCCAATTGTGGGAAGCTAGCCAACTAGTTTTGATGACCGGGGCATGTGCATGATTGCAGTTGGAGCGTCTTACTGCAGTTGCATTGTTGACTACTGATCGCTTTATATGTGGAGAAATAGGTCTCTCTACCTCTTCAGCAGTGGATTTCTCCCTGTCTGTTGATCTGTGTAAAATGGTCTACAAAATGGTATTATTTTTTGATTCCACGAGATTGACACCAAAATCTGGTGATGTTTCAGATAGCTGAACTTTTTTCAGCCATCAAACATTGTAGCTGCCCTGCAAATATTTTACATTATATTATGTCATATGCTGCAGATTTTTCCTTTTAAACTCTGCTGAATTTCGTACAAGATGTTACATAAAGTTGCATGTGAAAAGAAATTGTTTAAGCTGTTTTTGTGTGTCTGTGTGTGTAACTGCTTTCCTGACTGCCTGGGTAAACCCTTCACCTACAAGTCCATCTACTTATATGACAGTCCACAGGTTGCTGCCTCACCATATCCTTGCCGGTGCCGGAGGAGGTCTGGCAGCCAGCCAGGCAGGGTGAGGCGTACGTCATGCCATTGTAGGCGCATACAGGATCCCAGTGCTTCAGCGAACAGGAGCAGCCCATGTTGCACTGGGACAGCAGAGTCTCTGGCTGGTAGGACACCTGAGAAGCCCTGGTGCACACACACACACACACACACACAGGCAAAAAGGGGGCATCGGTCAAGCAAGATGCAGGTGAATTCGCATGGAAATCATTTTTGATACATGGTGGTTGGCATGCCGCTCACCCCTGGTAGGAGACGGTGAGGCCCCCCACCTGTGCGTTGTCACAGTGAAGGAAGTACTGAGTTAAGAGCAGGCAGAAGGCGCAGAGAGAGGAGCTCAGCGCCACCCGGGCCGCCCCAATAACACCCAACTTGAAACGCTTCAGCACAAAACCTCCTGTGATGATGCCCAAAGCTACTGCAGGCAGGTTCATTATACCTGGACAGAGATAGATAGATAGATAGATAGATAGATAGATAGATAGATAGATAGACAGATAGATAGATAGATAGATAGATAGATGAAAACATAATACTCTTATAAAGATGGAACCTAAAAAAGTATCAGTGCAATAAAAAATAAATAAATATACGAAATTCTAACTCATTCTAACTCATTTTGTAGTAGTTTTCACAGGTTATCCAGGTTCTGCTCACGTTTTTGTGTGTATGTGTGTTTTTGCACAATATTTGAAGTAAACAAGATAGTCAATATAGGGGAAGGGTGAAAAGTCAGCACCAATGTGCATGAAAATAGAAATATCCTGCTGATCCCTGTTTTATGGCATAAAATGACAAACAAAATGATCATACTTGTGGATAGACACTGGGTTAAACATAAGCAGTGCATATACAGCACATATATAGGCTATACAAGCAAGTTATTAGATAGATATGGGCTCCTACACGTACAAATGTTTCATTTCATGCACAATGTACAAAATATGAGAACCAGCTTCACAAAAGCTTGCAGCTGGTTGTCAAAAGGCTTAGAATTCTTTAGGGTTTAATATGTGAAATCAATAAGAGATCACAGCTGGTCAGTATAATTCATAAAGCTGGTATAGATGAGTGAGCTTTGTGTTTTCAAGCTGCTCATGGGCTGGTCATAAGAACCAGTCACAGAAAGCTCCTGTCTAATCATAGCTCAGGGTGCTACTTCACTCTCCAGTCTGCTCTGAATGCACAAACACACACAGCGACAGGGAGCATCTGCAGTACATACTGTAGCACCTCGCTTTCAAGTCCACTTTATCTCTCACAATCACGCTTCCTTTCAACAACATCATTGTTTCAGCTCACTCGGGATATAAAAAAAAACACGCAGTGAAGGCAGAGTGAAAGGGGAACTATCGCTGCTTTGTACCTATGAGCAGAATGGCCTTGGAGGAGGACTGGCCGTACACTTGCTCCATGAACTTCGGCTTGAAGGTGATCATGCCGATGAAGGCGTTAACAGACACCAGGGAGGTGAGGATGATCACCAGGAAGACGCTGTTTCTGAAAAGCCTCCTCAGAGATGGAAGGAAGTCTGGACAGAAAACGAGGAGAAAGAGAGAGAAAGAGTCCGGCATCAAATGAAGAGTCATAAGATCATAAACAAGACGGCTGTATTTTAAAGATTTTGTATATTTAACAATATGGTGTTAATACATAGGCATATGCTTACATCTACATATAGCTACTTATATATTACCTATTTTGTACAATGGTAGCATCTATTTGCCATGCAGTTTTAAAACTGACATTATATTTACATAACACCTCCATTTTTCATCTTCTCTGTAACTTTTACTGTTTTATCTTTTATTTCAACTATTCATTTTGTTTTTGTATACTCTGTTGTGTGCTCATGTTATAGTTGAATTCATTAAAGATTAATCTGATTATGTTATCTCTAATTTCTAGGAGTAAGCTTTTGGAAGGAGAGATACAGCTAATCATGACATTGAGTTGCAGTCTCTTTTACACAATTTACATCAGTTGCCTCAACTCATCTGGTTCTCTTTATCTACATCTTCTCATTTGTGTATAGCACAGATTTAATAATGGAGACCAATAAGGGAGAGTGATGTTTGCCTGGGTTCACCTTATCAGTACACTTCATGAAACAGTGAGTGCAATGAGTTCAGTGCACATTCAGGCAAATCCAACCAGTTTATTAAAGCGAATGTGTTTTTGAAGTTGGAAAACATTACTCCGATATGATGTTTTTCAATTATTATTTTGTGAGAAGCTGCTGGCATACAGTGAAATAATGAAGTGCAAATCATAGTGTTTGTCACCATTGTTTCATAGCTTAAGTAACTGTCTCTTTAATGGTATCTTGTTCAACTTTTGCCCTGATTGCTTGGTGTCTCAAAAACAGGGTCACTGGTCTGGGGTCTGGGTTTATCTGGGCTGCGTCACCTGTTAATGATTGAACAGCCTTTGTATAGTGACACGTTTATTGGTGTTGTAAATGTAATGCAGTGCAGATCTAAATCAGCACTGTTTTTAATTTCTGTGCATTTCAGGTGTATTCTGTAAGTTGTAAGAGAAACATTCCATGTTCTTGGTATCTTGAACTGGGAGCGCCAACATGGGGTGATGTGCACACGAAGCCAAAACATACAACATCAGTTTACTTTAGGAGTTCACTGTGTTAACATAGTGCACAAAACAGCCTGTGGTCTGGTTTAATGTGGTGGCCTGTCTTTTAACCCTGTGGTTTTTAAAGTGGGGTTCAGAGACCACGAGGGGTCCTTGAGGGACTTTGAGGGAATTTTCAGCAAAATGAGGAATAGTTAATTTAATCAACTAGAAACTTTCATCATACAAAAATAATCGATGAGTAATTATTTTAACATTATGTTTTTATTTCACCACATTGAATCTATCCATCAATACGGAGGCTGTGAAAGGCAAGGTGAAAAAAAAATTGGCAATGTCGGAGTTTATCTCCTACGTATGAGATAAGACGTTGCCCACAATTTTTTTTTCACCTTGCCTTTCAGGGCTTCCGTACATCAGTGTTCAAGTATGACATGTAAAATATTTAATACTTTACACAAACCAAAATATCTTCGAATATGACGGTTTCTAGGGCAACATGACATCAAATGGGTGTCAGTGGCTTAATAAAAGTCAATTTAGGAAGATGAAAGTAAAAAATAAATAAATAAATAAATAAACAAAACTCTGCTTTAATGTTTTTTCATGTTAACATCCTCTTTAGGTGGATCAGATCTCAAATTTTGGGTGCATCTTGCATACTAGGATGTGTTCATAGTCTAAAGGCTGAATGACATCAACCAAGGAGGCCGCCATCTTTAAGTGCCTGCCCCATGATTCTCCTAAGGATGAAATGACCTTCTACACTCCAAAAAAATACCATTTCATTACCCACTATGGATCATCAGCTATTGGCCACTGAAAGAGCATTTTTGGATTGATTCAGTGCTGAAAATGCAACACGGTACCTTTAGCCAGCTCGGAGAACGTAACCGGCCTCTCCTTCTCCTCATGATCCTGGGTGTCCTGCGGGAGGAAATTCTCCTGCTCGTTCACCGTGGCGAGCTCCGTGTTTTTACTCTGGCTCTGCTCGTCACCCTGCTTGGGCAGAGCCTTTGGCAGGAACCAGAAGGGGATCCCAGACAGCAGCATCACTGTGCCAGTCACCAAGAAGCCCAGCCACCAGGCCCCGACCCAGCGAGAGTCCTTGTAGTTGATGGTCACACTGTCTGGGAGAGGGAGGAAGATGAGGAGGGTGGCTTGGTGAGGAAATAACTTCATATAGACATCTGGTTTGGGAAAAAGTAGCTCAAGTTCATTTTTCAAGATCTTTGAAACACAGATGACTTTGAATGTAAAAGTTTCATCCTTTTGTAAACCAAGTCCCCCACTATCCCTTTATTAGTGCACAAACTTTATAAGAGTTGGTCCAATTTTTTAAATACTTATATCTCATTTTAGAACAAAACTGTGCATTTTCTCTGCAAAAATTACTGTGTGAGAAAGTATTTATATAATGCGTTATTTTTCACCCAGGTGGAAAATAGAGTCCTCTGAAAACCTGGCAATGCTAACAAAGATTTCAGGAGAAAACACAAGCAAGTACACTTGGTAAGCAATAGTGGAGAAGCAAAATTCAGATGTTGAAAGAGGGGGGGAAAGTGTCTTGTTTACATTGACTCATCCTTCCTGCTCCAAAAGCAGAGCTCTGCATGCTGTCAATTTATCAACATGGGTTATTGAATCAAATGTTACTCTGGCCTGATGATGTAATACAATCAAAGTGAGGATTAGCACGAGGAAAGGTGAAAGACAATTACTCATATCTGCATTACTAAAATACACTCAGCAAGCTGTGCACAGTTGCAAAACTGTATTAATCATTTGGTACTAGTTGTTCTCAAGTTGAGGTCAGGTACCTAAATCCACAGATCCAATGTCCACGTAGATCTTGGCACAGAAAGACCCGAGCATGAACCCAAACATGGGCCCCAAGATTCCTATTGTCTGGATTAAGGCTGTTATGTCGAGGAGAGGGAGAGAAAAACAGAGAAAGATTAATATGTACATAGAGTGGGATTAAGCAGACATTGTCTTGAAAAAAAGGCCAATCGTCTCAGTGGAAACAACCAATTATAGAAAATGTCCCAGTTCAGAGATAGACTTAATTAATGATTACAAAATCCTGAGCCCAGAATCAACACTTCATAGACAATGTCCCAGTTTAGAAGTAGGTTTAATTACATTATATTATGTCATTTAGCAGATGCTTTGACTTGCACTAAGTGCTTTTATCATCCGTAGTCAAACCGACCGTTAATTAATGCTTGTAGAATCCAGAGCCCAGTTAACACTTAACACTATTAATTTATGTAGTATTAAGCCTCGCTTTTCTGAGTAGATTTATCTGTTACTTATAAATGTCATTAGCTGACACAAGCAAATTACATTTTGTGTTAATAAATATTCATGACAGATCAAATTCATCAACATTATGAGCAATACATTCAACACAAAAGTGGATATACAAATTTAACTGCCCATCAGACTACAAGAAATAACAAACATGGTGCAGGACAAGGCCATCACAAAGCTCGAACACAGGCAACAGCAGTAATTAGAGACCATGTGAAAGTAGATTGAAAAAAGTGTGGCTAACCCAGGTAGAAGGGAGTATTCTCTTCTCTGGAGTAGTCGTCCAAGTAGGACACTCCCAAAGGCATGATGGGAGTTTCTCCAATACCACGCAACATGTTTCCCAGGAACACATAGACCCACATGGATGACCCGGCCTCCTTTTCACACGCTAAGCGGAGAAAAAAAAGTGACATTCAGAATTTTTGCATCTCTCTAAAGGCTTTTAAAGATGACTTTCCATTCATTTATCTCAAGAATTGTTGTGCTTCTATTAGAATATAAACATCTATTTGATGATGTACCCAAAACAAACAACCAAAAAAAAAAAAAACACCGGTTGGTGATGTAAATTAAAGGAACAGTTCACTCAAAATACAAAAAAAGATTTTTTTTCCCCACAACCCCTAGTGGTTTCCAGTGTGCCATGATCTCCCCTGTCTATCTGTCTGCCATTAATTCATACTTGTTGGGAGTAGATAGATACAGATTGCCCATGTTCTTCATCAGAAGAATATGGACTAACCGTAGAGTAGTTCCCAATGAAACTCTCACCCCACATCGGGTATCCATGTCATTGTTTCTGGAATGAGTTGTTGGGTTTTCACATATACATTTTTAACAGTTTGAGCTCCAAAAACAAGCCCCATTATATTAGGGAACACACTAAAGGGGTAAAGTGGGACAATATTGCTGTATGGATTTTGGGTGAACTGTTCCTTTAAATAACACTGGTCATGACCAGTCAATCACAGCTGCACAGGTTGATTACAGAACCAAGACCTTCTAAGTCTGATATAGATATCTGATATAATATGATAAAATATAATGACATAATGATCTATAATGATATAAAGTCTATAATGATATAAAGTCAGTGTATATAAAGTGTGTCTGTCAGAGTACCTGCTCTGGTCTCCAGTGAGGTCACTTCGTCTTCAGCACTTATGCTGTTGTTGGACAGACATGGCAGGATGTTGTCAGTGGTGTTGGCATCTGTGTTGTGGGACATGCTGGTCTCATATTTATACCTAGCAGACAGAGAAAATTATTATCACCTTAATTTGTTGTAGTTTTAACAGGGTTAACATGAAAAGTTACTGTTTACAGCGGATTGAGACGTACATCAGTTTTAAATGATTCATTGGCCCAAAAGTCATGACAGCTATTCAACATATAAAGAACCAGAGAAAAAACTTCAATTCAAGTAAAAGCATGGAAATCCAAAACTAACACAAACAGAAAAAAAAATACAGCTCTGGCCTTGTCCCATTTAAATTATAATCACTTTTCAGCCAAAGGGAATCCATTGCTCACAAATCCAAACTCACGTCTTAGTTTTAGGACTCAAATCTCTATTTGTGAATATGAACATTAAAAAGATAAATGAAACTGTGGACTGACTGTCCCTGGAAGAAGTGAGGCAAAGCTGTGCAGAAGCTACCAGCAGCCATGATCAGACAGCCAGCACCGATCAGCCTGGGACGATGGAGCTTCGCACCAAAGTAGCTCACAAAGGCGATCACCAGCAGGTTGCCTGGGAAGGAGCGGGAGAATAAATGAATGATTGAATTTTTGAGCTTCTGACATATAAAATTACAGTGCTGAATGATCAAAATGTTAAATTTGCTACAATAAATCTAATATTTAAAGTTGCAATAGTCAAAATTGCCCTAGTTGGTTTAGGTTTGGAGCATTTAGACTCAACTGACATTAAAACGTTTGGTGGTTGAGTCTACATGGGTCTCATCTCTAGACCAGTTCACTCTTCAATTGCATGCTTATTCCATGTTTTTTGTCAGTTGAGTCTAAGCAGTCCTCATTTTTAAAGTTTCAGTCATTTAATTCAATAATTTAATTCGATAAAAGTCTCCAAAGTTTTGGATGTTATAAAAAATATCTTGATATCTATTTTATTCAGTATTACATTTTACAAGTCATATTCAATTGTTTCAGGAAACCCTACTGGTCACATGGGCTATACGGATATACGTCCCATTTAATAACTAATCTTCACCATTGCGAATCTCAAAAAAACTCTTGCCGTACCGATCTCGAAGCTGCCGTCTATGACCCCTGTGAAGGAGCTGGGGATGTCGAAGCGCCTCTCAATCTGGGTGATGGAGCTCTTCATGTAGGCACCGCCAAAGGCTTTGGAGAAGTAGACGAAGGACATGGAGGCCAGGAAGAGCTGGAAAATACGTGCAAGACTTTGTTGAGTAAAGCTCTTCCTGCATAGAAAGTACAGTTTGACGGTTTTGATTTAATTTGATGTGTTTGAAGACTGAAAATGTTTTGTATTCTAGGACTGATGCAAAAACCTTTTTGGGACTTTAAACTGTTGCAAGAACTCCTGCTGAAATACCTCATACTGGGAGGATAAATCCTGTACTGGGGTTTTTGAAATTTCAGTCAGACATTTTTATGGCTTACAAAGGATTACCGGATGTAATTATGCTTTGTGGCTTTTGGAATGAGCTCCTAAATAAATATATGTAAATAAATTTTGCAGGAAAGAGGGAAGAATGAGAA
>OMKZ01043158.1:47719-60522 GCA_900302535.1 Neoniphon sammara
GTCATGGATTGGGTAGATGCTGTTGAGATGGTTTCACTAGTAGTTGAGGCAGTTGTAGCGGTGGTAGTTGGTACAGATGTGGTGAAGGACAGTGTAGTTTGTGAAGGCGTTGAAGACATTTTAGTGGTAGTTGAGGTAGTTGTACTAGAGGTACTTGTAGGGGTGGTGGAAAGCATAGTTGACGAGATCTCAGTGGTAGGTGGGGCAGTTGTAGGGCTAGTGGAAGGCATCATGGTAGTTTGTGAAGCTGTTGATGATGTTTCAGTAGCAGTTGTGATAGTTGTAGTTGTAGGACTTGTGGCAGCTGTAGTGGAAGGTGTAGTAGTCATGGATTGGGTAGATGCTGTTGAAATGGTTTCACTAGTAGTTGAGGCAGTTGTAGCAGTGGTAGTTGGTACAGATGTGGTGAAAGACAATGTAGTTTGTGAAGGCGTTGCAGACATTTTAGTGGTAGTTGAGGTAGTTGTAGTAGAGGTACTTGTAGGGGTGGTGGAAAGCATAGTTGACGAGATCTCAGTGGTAGGTGGGGCAGTTGTAGGGCTAGTGGAAGGCGTCATGGTAGTTTGTGAAGCCGTTGATGAGGTTTCATTAGTAACTGTGATGGCTGTGGTGGAAGTTGTGATGGCTGTGGTGGAAGTTGTGATGGCTGTGGTGGAAGTACTTGTGGTAGTTGTGGTGGAAGGTGTAGTTGTCGTGGGTTGTGTAGACATTGTTGACCAGTTTTCACTGGTAGTTGCAGCAGTTGTAGTAGTAGTAGTTGGAGTGGTGCTAGTGGGAGATGTTGATGAGGTTTTCGTGGTAGTTGGGGCAGTTGTAGTAGTACTTGTTGTTGGGGTGGTTGACATGGTAACTGTTGTAGAAGGTTGAGTTGGTGTGGCTGCTGTAGTAGTTATATCTGTAGTTTGCATCGATGTAGTGGTAAATTGTGTTGAGGTTGTGGGCAATGTCCTAGTCGTAGTTTGTGTGGGTGTAGATGTCCATAGACTAGTTGATGTGGGAGGTTGAGAAGGAGTGGTGGTCAGAAGAATAGTAGGCGTGGTAGTTATCACAGTTGTAGGCTGACTGGTCGTGGTTGATGGAGGACAGATGTATTGGGGTAACTCTGCTCTGCTCTCAGAACCTGTAAAGGCATATGAAACACTTACAGAACATGAACACTCCAACCTTTGTGTATATAAATCATAAATAAGAAATTCACAGCAAATTATGTTATTTATGCTCACCACAGTGGACTGTCCCATTTTCACAGAAACTGGAAGGATAATACAGGGAATAGAAATATGTAAATAGTTTACAGTGGCATGTTTTTTTACTGTACAATTTATCATACAACATTATTAATGGCCTGTCTTACCAGTCCTGAGCGTGAATCCTCACCACTGTCCCTGGTTGAATGACAGTGTTATTGAAGTAACAGGTGCAATTGCTCAAGGCAGAGCATCCACCAGTATTTTCATCATAGTATGGTGCCTCTGCTGGACATCTGGGGTAGCAGCCTTTTGCGCAGAAGAACATAGCATGTATTTTATAGGCCAAGATGCCTTTTACTGACACTATAAGTCCAAAGCCTGGACAACAAACAACCTTCAGTAGAGATCTCCATTGTGGAGATTTTAATCTAGCACCAGGTTTTATCCATATGCAAGTATTAGCCTTCGAAGCACATAAGATAAAAATTGCTACACTTAAGAAATAAGATGGCTGATATTCTGTTTGAATAAACCTGAGAGAGCCTGAGAGTTACCTTCCAGTTTGCCAGTGAAGGAGTTACTTTTGCCGCAGGTTTGGATCTGACCACATGGTTCGTAGTGCCAGGTACACTGGTCCTGCTCGTTGTAGTAGTCACAGTAGACCGCTGAAGTTTAAATTATTAAAGGTAAAATTATTATATAAGCTGAATTATTGTACTTATAATACTTAGTATGTGGATCTTTTGTTAGTTTTTACTGGTAATGAAGAGAAATCTTTTGCTGTACTGTGTTTTTACACAGCACAACACAGTGCAGTGTTTAATATGAAACATAAGGGATGCTGCATTTTCAAATGGATTAAGTATTCATCAGTGTTACATGCAAAATTGTCAGTGTTCGCTGTATTGTATGGGTTTAACTTTACTGCAAAAAATCTTGATGTTACTTGAAAGAGTAACTGGAATTTCTACTTACGGCACATGTCAGGTGTTCTCCACTTGATACAGACATCCTGGTCACTGCAGGCTTCTGCGTAGGCCGCCACAGCTGTACAGAAACCCAGAAACTTCCCTTCAAAATCACAGGAGCATGACTCCAGCACACAGGCCTGGTAGTAGGGCTCTGGGTCCACCTGGGTAGTTACAGCAGAAAGTACAAGTGTGAAAAGTAAGGCTTTTAACAGAGAATTAAAGGGCTCAGAGATGGGAGTCATAAACCATCATTGCACGCGTTCCATATCTAACTGGTTAAAGTCAAATCTTGCATAATTGCATTTGATGACAGGGTAATCCTTCATAAAACAAGATATTAATGACGAGACAACATTTGCACAGCATATTAAGTAAATTGAACAAATCATGGTAAGAAAACACACAATTAACACAATTTTGCAGGCATATTGGCAAGATGTTTAGAGACAATTTCAGCACGAACATGGCAATCTCATTAATGAGACATTGCAACCCATACAAATGGAGTTCTCTATTTTCATTTATTTATTTGTTTGTTTGTTTATGATTGTCCACTGTTCACCACAGGAGGAGTTTGTCTCTTTGCTTGACCCTCCACAGGATGCAGAATCAGCTGCAGAACAGCACTCGTGTAACTTGTAAGCCACTTTAACGGGACAGATACAGAACTCAAGTCCTCTTAATTCACCATGCATAAATTTTAAGCACCAACTACCCATATTTATCAAACTCCTAACTCTCGAAGGGTAGTGCCATGCTCTTCCCACTGAGCCACACAGAATCTAAAATGTAGTGCAATGTGTACCTTGAGGTGGCAGTCTTTGAAGGTGTCTCCTTTAAGAATCATACAGCGCCGCTGGGCCCAGGCTGAGCAGTAGGAGTGGCGTTCACATGGAAATACCTCTGTGGTCACATCAGAGCAAGGAGGCGCAGTCGTCTTCCAGCTGTTACCAAAGGCCAGGGGACTGGACACCACTGGCAACGCGAGACTTTCATTAGTTTTTAACCATTCTTCCAAAATCATTTTGACCACCGCAACGTCATAGTAAAACGTAGAAAAATATTAGTGACAAATACCCCTTTACCTGTTGAGCCACTTATCTGAAGGTCATTCATCTCATTAGAGTCAAAATTGCCACAGAGGCCGCACACTTTGTTCTGCAGGACAGAAGAAAAAAAAAAAACAATTAAAATGTGTTCAAAAGCTCCTTAAGACTCCAAACATAAATATAAATGAAATACTACTTTATAATGTATTGCATTTCATACTGTTTTATTGGTTATAGTTTATCTTTTTTTTTAATCATGTGCTATACTGTGTATCTTTCAGTGTCACTGGGATCATGACCATATTACCCTTGAAAAGAAATTTTAAATCACAAAGAGTGACCTGGTTAAAGAAACATCATATAAATTAACTGAGTAAAAGAATGAATGAATGAATGAATGAATAAATAAATAAATAAATACATACCCTCAAGCATGCAACTAGCTCTATGGTGATCCGGGTATGTTTGTCCCAAATGAGGATCAGGCCTCTGCTGGGCACTGAGATAATTATATAGAGTCCCACGGTCTGTATGGAGTAGAGTTTTTCTGTCTCCATGTAGCTGGCTGCATGGAGGCGTCTGGTCACGCTCATGTCACTGAGTGTCAGGGTGACTTCACCCTGGAAGAGACGGGACAGGACCGGACAGGACAAGACAAGACATGGCAGGGCAAGAAAAGAGGGAAGGACATGATAAAACAAGATAAAGGCAGGAAAGGACGGGGCAGGACAACAAAAGATGAGACAGGACGGGCAAGACAGATGACATGAGATGAGGTGATGTGAATCGAGGTGAGACAGGACGGAGCAAGAAAAGAGAAAGGAAAAGGCAGAAGAGCATAGAGCCAAACATATTAGAATAGAATAGAAGAGAATAGAATAGAACAGAACAGAAAAGAGCAGAATAGAATAGAATATTGTAACGAATGGGCTAAATGAATGGATTCAAACTGCAAATGGGCTAAATGAGTAAATTAAGCAATCAGTGGATGCCTAAACATATGAACAACAGCCAGATGTGTAAGAAAGAAATAGGAGTGGAAGAAAATATTATAAAGATCTACCAGCAGGTCGATAACAATAGAGCGGGAGCAGGTGAGAGCCTCATCACAGCAGGGGACACTCTCCACTCTGACAGAGAAGGAGCCAAGTCCAGTCCCACAGTCGTCCTGAAGGAGAGCAGCAGACGCAAAATACAACAAATATATCAGTTGATAGCATATTCAAAGCATGTTAGTAGGGCTGCAACTAATGATTATTTTCATTGTTTATGAATCTAGCAATTTTTTTTTATTAATCAATTAATCATTTAGTCTTTGACATGTTAAAAATATGTAAATGTTCATCAGAGCCCTAAGAGAGATCTTAGAATTGCAAAAAGAAGTAACCAGAAGTTGGTATGCTTGATAAATGACTAAAACCATTAGTCAATTGTCAAAATTATAATAGATTCATTTCTGTCAATTGACTAATTGATTGATTAGTTTCATGTTAATGTAATTTGCTTTGCTTCTCTTTTACCTATAACCCTTAAACTGACCTACGTAGGCATAATAAAACCATAACAGCTAAGACCCACTATGTAAAAGCATAATAAAACAAAAGCTGGCCAGGACATTTTTATGAGCTACTTAAAAAATGGAATACTCCAGTACCCTCTACCTTTTCTGTTTTATTTATTATTTCATTTTATTCGTTTTTTTTCTCACCTCAACTAGTGTGTACTGGCAGTTTCCATCAAAGCGGTACCATTTGGAGTCAAAGGTCTGGTATTGTCCGTTCCCATAGACCTGACACTTTCCAGGACAAGGCTGGTCTCTGCATTGCCACTGACCCTGACTGCAGACACTGGGAGACACAGCGGCCATGCACACGTTTCACTAAGACCGAATTTCAAACTTTTCTATCTACATTAATATTTTGAATTCCATTATTACTCTTACCATGCTTTACAGTTGGTTTTGACACTCTGACCGGCACTGAATACTTTGCCACTATAAACGCAGGTGCAGTTGTCCCTTAAAACACAATCTCCATGGTGATCCTCATACTGGCCGTCTGGGCAGTAACAACCACTCCGACACTCCAACCTTTTAGCACTCTGGAAATCGGAACAGAACAAATCCTTTAAGGTCAAGGTTAAGGTTTACTTTATTATATTTCAGGGAAAAAAATCTTTCTTGAATAAAAACCCGTTGCAATTCACTGACAGACAGAGAGGGCATGTGAAGGGGAAAAAAAGTAAACAGTACAGTGAAGCAAGAAGGACTGTAGCAGCATCTCAACACCACAACAGAAGATATATTTAATTAATGCTGATAAAAAGTATCCTTTATCTTAAAGTTATGACTATTTGGTTTGTAATTAGCTACTGATAAAAGCTGAGGGTGGGTCTGCGCATGGTAAGGTTTTAAGAGGCCTGTATGTTATCTGTTGACCTACCAGTGGTTTGCTGAGACTGTCGCAGGTTTTCTGAGCCGTGTTAACTTGGTGCTGTAAGCAGTGCACACAAACCTTCCCATTCCTGCAACCTAATGCATGCAACAAATGGCATTGAAAGACAAACAAAAACCCCAGTATATTTCATAATTTTCGACCTCATCTGACCATAAACCTTACCATGATATAAACATGAATCTTACGCCAGAGGGTTTGTCAAGTGCTTTTGCAAGTGTTCAACAGACTTTTGCATATTTTAAGGATGCAGTGTTTCCCTATTATTTTAATGAAGGGTTTGCTGTATGTGAAACAAAATGTCTGGGAGTCACTCTGTTTTGGTTTAATGGCCATATTTCTGCTCTAAGTTTGGTATTAATGCTAGATGTAGGGCTTAAACTACTTTCTAAAAATGACACTAATGACAATGACTTTGTTTGGTAGGAAACTTGGATAAATTATAGTTAAAGATATTTTTCTAATTTGTTCTGGCAGCAGTGGCAGTTTTTTTTATTATCATTATGTTTTTTTAAAGATGATTACCGCAGTCTTTTGAGCAGTGCAGTTCTCCGTCCTCACAGCGGCTGCAAAAGACACAGTATTTGGTTTGAATCAAAATAATGTGAGGCAATGGCAATAACTTCAGCTGTCGTAGATCTAGTCAAGCCACTGCTGTAGCCAAACAAGGCAATTAAAATTCATGTACAATGTGACAGCAGCTGGCAGAGTTGTTCTCTGATCTGTCATTCTGGATGATAACTTCAGGGATAAAATGTAAAAAAAAAATAATGAATAAATAAATACTAACATAAAAAGTAAAATTTTAAAGATAGTTTTACAGATTTAATACATTTAGTTTTCTTCCATACTGAGTTAGATTCATGACAGCGGCTCATCCTTAGTGGGACTCACCACTGTCGTCCATCAATAACAACTGGCCCTGGTGGTGTCACACCTCTCTGGTGGTGACATGGACACTCTGCCTTTGGGGTGCAGGTGAGCGCCTGGTTCAGGTGTGTTCCCTCCAGACAGCCGCAGCCCTCCACTGGGACGTCATCCAACCCGCACCGAGAGTCAGGCCCAGACAGGGAGCGACAGGTGTGGTTGCACGCCCGCATGTCATAGGAGAATTCTTGGTTGTTTTTACAGGTGACAGCTGGGAAACAGCAATATACTTAACGTTAAACATACTACTGCATTTTTCACACTTTAAGTCTCTTGTTAAGGTAATAATCTGTGATAGTTCCATGTGAATAAGTTTCCATTTTGCTACCCTCTGTTGCTTACTGATAAAACAGTAAGTGGTTTCTGGGATTTCAGGGTGGAATAAAATAGCAGGATGTCAATAAAATGAAATTTGCCTGTACAGTGTCAAGTACCTTACAGCTCAGTGTATCCATTGTCTCACATTCAAATGAAGTTTCAGTGGACAAAATAGTATTGAATAAAAACAACATAAGCTTGCTCAGTTTCATCTTTGCCTTAGCTTAACTCACTGCAGTTGGTGGCCCTCCTCCAGTCGCCAACCAGAACGCCGTGGCAGGCACAGGCTGTGGCGTAGTTGGCCAGAGCCACACACAAGCACTGCTGCAGGCCGCTGCCACAGTTACAGGTTTTCTGGACGCAAACCTGCAAATAGCCATTCATGCATTGTTGTTAACAGGTACATTAAATGAATAATAGTCTAATGTCAGTTAAGATTACATTCTAAGGCATTGAAATAAGTTGGAAT
This sequence comes from Neoniphon sammara, assembly GCA_900302535.1. Lineage (NCBI taxonomy): Eukaryota > Metazoa > Chordata > Actinopteri > Holocentriformes > Holocentridae > Neoniphon > Neoniphon sammara. The sequence continues at coordinate 55,097 of OMKZ01043158.1, forward strand.
GGTTGAGTACATTATGGCCACATGATTTCTACCAAATATAAAATAGGTTTATCCGTTGACATTATGAGCTTTGTGGAGTCTAAACAATTCTTGGCAGTCACCTCTGTTGAAATAATCCTTGAGTGCATGCTGTAAAATATTTTCCTTGTGCACTCTTGTACACAGTGTTAGCATAGGATAAAATTCAATCTCTGAAATGCAAAAACTGGCAGTTGAGAATTTGTGTGTATAATTTTCCTTACTGTGATGTAGTGATCAGTTGGAACAAGATCGTGGCATTTGGCAAATATCCCATTTGGGTCTCGCAACACAGAACACTTTTCTTCTGCAAATATTTCTGGAGAAAAAAAAATCTGTATTAACCTAACGAAATATTTTGGCAAATATGTGTGCTAATGTTGCTTTGGGAAAGTTGTGTATTAAGTCAAAGATCTTAAATTCAGCACTTTTCTTTATACCAAAAATATTCAAGGAAACTTGCAAACTAATGTCAGACCACTGTTAGTCTATAACATCAATAACAAGTGGGGATTATTCGTATGCATGTCTTTCCCTTTTCTTTGATCCAATTTTGGCCAAGCAATAATATTTTAAAATTGATAAATACTCCTTTTCAGTGCTTAAAATAATTTCTCTCTAATCCCAGCTGTAAAAAAAAACGAATTGGTCAAAGATACTATTTGAATTTATTCACACATTAGAGGCATGGGTGAACTTCTGGTGACATTCAGTGGTACCGTTGTCTGTGTTGATGCAGGAGGGGGGTATGTTCACGGTGCAGTCGCCCACACTCCAGGACAGAGCAAAAGCCTGGGCTGAGTTCTCGATAATCCCACTGCTGGTGGTGAAGTCATCTGTGGTGTCAGCGTTGTTGTTGCCACAAAGCCCTTCAAAGACAGATTGGGAGGAATAATCCCAGGTCAACACTTACTGAATCATGCCATAAAGGTTTCTATAAACATGTAATGGGTGCTATTAACAGTCCACCCAACATATCCTGCATTAGTACCGCAATGTCTCCAAATAATTACATTTGCAGGTACAAAACATAGTTTGTTAAAAAAAACATAATTTAATTGATAAAATAAATAAAATGATTTAATTGCAAAATCCTATCTGACAAATAAATGAAAAATAAAGAAAAAATGACACTGGCTGGTCATAACTGGCCAAACCTCAAAATTGGTCACTTTGGGGCCCTGCAGTCAGAAAAATAGAGAAAAAAAATCTTTTTCTTTTCAAAAAGCTAATCTAAAAAATAATTCAAATGTTTGCAAATGACAAAAAAAAATATAGATCTGTGAGATATTATTTCACTGTGGTCTCCCCGGATCATACCTAGGAAGTATGATCCGGGGAGCAAAAAGCAGAGAAAAAAAAACTGAATGCAGTGATGAAATTAAATCCTCAGGGCAGCTGATGTCAGAGGTTGGCTGCTCTTGCACTTTTTTGAAAGTGACCAATAAAATGAATATGCCCTGCCAATGTAAAAGTCAGTATTCAGATTATTTTTGGTGATGTGATGAGGATAAACTTGCTGAACAACTACTGATGAATGACAATAAAGTTTCCTTGCAGAATTTGGAATTGCTTGAAGAAGACCTTTGTGGCCAAAACGTTCATCTTGTCTGCCGGTTTTTCTACGTGTGATATGAGAACAAGAGTCAAACCTGAGAGGAGGCCTGTGTGGTTTTCAGGTGGAGTGACATAGAGCTGGATCTCAGGAGCCATCTGCACTTGGATCTTCAAGCCAAATGATGTGTGGACCTGGACGTACATGGAGGACTGCCAGAAAACCAGGACCTGACCTGACGGGTGATAGAGACTGGGTGAGTGAGAGAGTGTGTGGATGGGTGAGGAAGCAAGTGTACATGCATTAAAATATTTGCCTTCTACACAACTTTATTATGTCAAACACTCCCAAACAGAAACACATTAGACAATGTTTAATAAGATTTTATCTAAAAAAGAAACAAATATATTTGTATGGATTTTGGTGGACAGATGGTTGTTGGCTTCCGACTCAGTTGTTTCCATTTTGGTTATGAGCTGGATCTGAGATTCTGCCATTGGATGATTTTTGAAGTTCATGTACCAACCACAAGTTCAGATAACTGGGATTGCTGAGCAGATCTATATTCATATGCTATTTTATCAGAAAATCAAACCTGGAAGATAGATGTTAAACAAAGTGTTATGGGCGCTGCAGCTTTGCAAGTTGGAGAATTATTCAGCATAGGAGGTTAAGTTCTGCTTGCCAGTTCTGTATACATATTGCATGCAATTCTGTGTAGATTGAAAATCTATAATCACAACACTCAAAACTACATTTTCTTACTGTGTTAATTTCCTGTAGTGAATAATAGTGAAGTTAAATTATGACTCATTGTAGTGGGGACGCCTTGGAAACCCTGCAAGGGCCACTGGAGGTCCCTGGACCTTAGTTTGGAAACTACAATATTACAGAACATGTAGCTCTGAGTAGAGGTGTGATCCTTTTTTTGCGGTCTGATCAGCTTTGAATCAACTCAACTCAATTAGTGTTTAGTCTTGCTTAGGCTGTAATTTGTCATAATTTCCTCAGGCTTAATTGGGTCATATTTTAATCATGGAGTCTGTCTTATAGCACACTGGTGTATAAAGAGTAACAGAGGGACAGTGCTGTTTCCTGTTATTCCTCTCTGGTCCTGCAACATGTTAGCTGTGGCCATCATCAGCACTGACCGGTAATGTTTATGTCGACAAACGTCTTCCCATCTTTTTGAGTCTTTTTTCCAGTTTCTTCTCCTCACCTGACTGATGCTGCTCAGCAATCTCCTCCTCACCAAATTTAACCACACTGTGTGAGAATGTGTAGGTTTCCTGCAAAGACCAAATGTAAGATACTTGATATTCAGTCACGGCTCTCAGGCTTGACATTTGTGTTATGGATTATATACTTCTGAGGTTAATACCCAGAAGCCACTTCACCTTGAAAAGCTCAAGGGTAACTGTTTTCAGAGTGGCTGCCGTTTCAGAAAACTGGATTAATATTGTCCACCCGAGACCCTGTATGCAGACATAAATAAAGAAATTTAAGATTGCAGTATCACAAGCAGGCAACATGGGGTACAGTTACTTAATGGAACAATGAAAATAATTACCTGTGAGGCCAGGTATGTACATTTGCCAGGAATGGCATATTGTTTGCCATCAAATGTCGTCACAAACTGCCCTTCAATCAAACACCTCGATGGGCAACAGTTTTCAGAGCACTGCCATTTCCCATCATGGCATACGCTGTTGAGAAATAAAGATGTCGTTTTATTAATACCGAGAGGGAATATTTAAGTATTTACACACGCTCTGCAGACATATTGTGCATTTAATGTGATCAACTAAATTCAAATGGGATGAAATTTTAATATCAACACCAATTTTTATCTGTGCTCTGACCATGACTGACACTTGGTGCTACGAGTCTCTCCAGCTTCATAGCTTCTGCCAGCGAACACACAGGGGCAGTCGGACACGCTCACACAATGATAGCCATCTTCACGATCATTCAACACCTTACCTACAACACAGTTAAGTTAAACCATTTATCATTATGGCCTATGGGCTGGGCGAGGTGGACAAAATCAAATTATCTTTGACTGAATACCTCAATACTGTGACGATATTGTAGGTATTGGTGCTTTCTTCAGACATTTAGACACAAGAAACAGTCATTATTGATGTGCATATGATGACCAGCAGGTAAAGACAAATAATAGAACAGCTAGAACAGTCTAATAAGTTCAGAAAATTGCATCCCTTTACTGTTTGCAGCCTTTAAATCCAGGAAAAGACAACACATATGTCATATCACTATATTATGTTATTCAAAATCCCAGACATCTAGTCCCATATCACAGTATTGATATAATATTGCTATATCACCCAACCCTACTGTGGTTCTATGTAGTCTAAACAAGTATATTACTTTTATATTTTATATCATATTTGATAATATAGTACTATTATTTTTATAGTATATTAATTTATGACATTCAAATACATACATTTTTTTTTTTAATGAATAATAAAATCCACAGTAGGTAACAAGGCTAGACCATAACAGTCAAATCCAAGACAATCCCAAAACCAGGTACCATCGAGTTCAAGTCAAGACCAGGTTTGAAGGGAATCGAGGACAAATCAAGACCCACGCAAACTGAGCTCCATCCAAGACCAAGACCGAAATAGGCAAAGCACAGTGCGTATATGTTTCCAAATGTAAAAATGACATGGAAGAGGTTGTGGAACAGGTGGAGAAGAACATATCTAAGAAAATTTTCATATAATCAGGGAAAGGTAGGATGTCAGAAAAGTGAACTTGAGTCTGGACTCAAGAACAACGCAAATACTCAAATACAAGCACAAATACAAGACCAAGACTCAAGTGCTGCAGACAAGTCCTATAGCCCTGGTACCCTACACCAGGTGCAACAAAAACAGACACAAATCAAGATCTGAAATGGCAGAAAAAAAGCATCGCAAAATCGCCATGGAACCAGACAGTGCTTACCCCTGGGGCAGACGCAGGTGCTGGTGAGGTCCTGATCTGAGGCTCTGGGGTTTGGGTTGGAGCAGGTGGGGACAAAAGCCTCGCCCAGATCCTCATGAAGCAGACCACCTGGACACTTTGGTTCTTCTGCATTCACATACACAGACAGACAGTAGCATGCATTAGAAACTAAAGGAGAACTCCAACAAATCAAGCCATCAAATAGGCAATTAGAAAAACAGAACCAAAGGCAAATAGTACCCTGGACAGAATCTCAGAAAGTATCCACTAAACCAACAAAGTGTGGCTACTTGTTTTGTTATGTCAAAAGTGTTTCTTAAAGCATTTATAACGTTTTTTTAAATGGTTTTTGACTGTCAATTAAAATGGGCACTCCTTGGTATCCATATTTAGTCATAAAAAGTTTAAAAACAAATTCTAAAAGTTGTTTGAGCCCTTAATAGAGAAATAGATCAGTGACATGTCACAGGGCACCTACCACAGTTGGTCAGAGTCCTCCAGATGTTCCAGGCGTAGCTGTGTTTTCCACAACGCTGAACAATTTCTTCGAAGAAAGCACAGCCGATGTACTTGCTGTGTTCATAGCTGTAAATATTCTCTTCACAGAGTTGTATGTAAGCTGGTGTCAGGGCTTGCAGACAGTCCAGGGCATAGGACATGAATAGTCTGCATACCTGCAAAAACCATCAGAAAGACAAACTGAATATAATCATGTCTCTTACTGTGAGATTCAAAATTGTGTCACTGTACAAAATCTTCAAGTTCAAGTTTATTCAGAGCCCCAAATCACTGTTTATAGTCTCAAAGGGCTTTACAGGCCCACAAGAGACAGGGACGATGACCAGCCAGGAAGCATTCACACTCAAATGCAGAAAAA
>OMKZ01043158.1:60542-71041 GCA_900302535.1 Neoniphon sammara
CACACATGCAAAGGACGGGAAGGGGAAAAATCAAATATTAAGGAGACCAAGGGAGAAAAGGATAAAACTAAGAGAGCAGCATAAGTGTCACGATTTTCAGTCAGTGGACACTGAACTTACTTCACTGACAGCGGACAGAGGATCTCGGGTGTGACACGTCTCATCAGGAAGCACGCTGTCGGCAATCAACTGTAGCTTGTTGCCTGAATTTACAAAGAGAACCCTACCCTGGTACGGCCAGGATAATGCTGGCAGTACCAACATTATCCTGTTACTGCTTTCTTAAATCAATTAATCAATCAAACTTTATTCATGTGGAACATTTCATACATACAAGAGTGATAAGGCAATTGAGACTAATGCATATAAAATGCATGTATACCTAGATACTATACACAAACACATATGAAAATAATTAAAAAATGGTAATAGAAAGAGGAACATAATAAGATATGGAGGAAAGAATAAGAAAAAAGAATAAGAAATACAAAACATAAAAGACAAAAAGTAAAAACAAAAGAAAATATAAAACAAGTGAGATAAAATAAAAAGTTGCTCTCCCGTCAGAAATGGGAGAGCATGATATGATTGGATGATAAAGAAATCACTAAGTAAAATCAAATAAAATCAAAATTACACTAAAAAAGGCTAGGCCAAAAAGCTATGTTTCTGTATTGTCTTCTTTGCAGTGAAATTTTCGACTAGTACCACCTCTACTACAGCTGCTACCTACAGTATAGTACGACTACTACTACTACGACTACTACTACTTTCAGTGTTTCCTCTTGGCGTCCAGCTAACATACCGGTGGCATTGTGTGCTCCACACAGTCCCGTCATCCCACTGCTCAGCTCCTGCTCCAATTCCACCTGAGCCACAAAACAAAAGAGCTTCAGGGGGTTTCACTACACAAACAGCTGTGACTGCAGATGCAAACCTATTCAGCCCAACTGATGCATGTGTTTGTGTTTGTTGTTTGCCCCCATTTATGTTTTCCCTGTGTGTGTCTATGCAGCGCCGCTCCTCCGCTCACCCAGAGAGTGTCTATCCCTCCAGGGACGTTGTGCCAGGTGACGGACAGAGGAAGCACCGAGCTCCTCAGTCTAGTGTAGACGCCGTAATGGAAAATGTGCTGGTAGGTGTGGTCGTATGGGAGGGAAATACTGTGAAAAAATAAAAATACAGAGCGATCAATATCACACGGAGCAGGGTTGTCAGGTCTAGAGATCCTCCATAGATCAATAACCAGCAGACAGGTGGTGACGTGCAGGAGGTGACCAAGTGCATCATCAACCCAAACAAGTATGAAATGCTCACAGTATGATATCAAGGCAAGATAAAAACTGTTTCTTATTGATACGAGAAAAATATTTAGGTCGAGATTGCAGGTGGATCATCTCAACTTTTGATTATGACACTTCATAAACAAAGGCTTGGTGCAGACATCATTTAAGCACTGAAAAAAGTTTGCAAATCCCCATGGTAACAGGTAATAAAATGTAGTGGAGGTGTAATCCAGTGTGTGGATAACCCTTTTCCTTTTGAAATCCCTGAGATAGGCCACATGATCTGTTTGTGATTAAATAAACTAGATTCGGTCTGCTAAGGTGCAAAAACACATATTCAAAACTATTTATAAAACACAAAGGGAAAAATTGATTACTGGAGTTAACATATAACCCAAGTGATAAGGAAATAGGAAATTTTCTCAGTGTGTGCCAGCAGTGCAGCTGTGTAACATCTGAGGACTGGAAATCAGATTCAAATGTTCAGTATCTGCTTGAATTATGACTTGGTGACAAGCTAAGAGGTCAAAATAATAAATAAAGGTGTCATAAAACACACAAAACAATAAAAAGTTATAGACCTTTCACTTCTTTGCCAGTTATGTTTTATACCTTGTGACTGACTTGATCTTTTATTTTCACTTCCACAACTTTGACAATATTATATTGTTGATGACTTTGGTAAAATACCAAAACTATTAAAATAATAGATAAAGTCACCTTGCAGAAGGTGACAGCTGCTCAGTTATAGTTTGTTTTTGTCAGTACTGGCACAATTCAACCCAACCTGAGGGACAAAAAATAACAATAGTGTCCCAAAGTGAGGCGTAATAATTAACTGACATCCATGACATTAAAAATGCATGAAATTGCCAAACATCTGGGTCAGTGGCTGGGTGGGGGAGGGGAGAGGGGGCCGTCCTGCAGAGATCCAGTTGATGTCATGAGCAAAAACACTGAAAAAATAAATAGCTTGTCTCTCTCCCTGGAAATAGCTCTGAATCAGAACACCAGCTAAATACCTAAAATGGAAATATTTGACCTGTAATGTTATCCGAAGCTGCAAGTTTTCTTATTCCATTTTATCAACAAATTCATAATGAGTTCCTGGTGGCTGAGGTTATCAGTCCCTCAAACTCTGTGACAGCTAATATAAGACAACTATATAGGTATTGTATAACAGTGTTGAGATGGAAATCAACACAAGCAATCTAACATAGACACCTATGATGCAGTATGAAATGAATTTGGCCATAAATAAGCTACTTAAAAGATATAATACAGAAATATAATAATCTAACAAATTTGATTTGGGGGGGAAAGGGGCTTTAGGCTTTCTCTATTTCATATTTCCCAATTAAAACCTATTGGGAAGGATAAAAATGAACGGATAAAGCTTAACATTTAACTCAAAAATAAGTGAAAATCCTGTGATTCATCCTGTTCATGGCACTCAACATGAGCAGTCAATTAAACAATTGATCAAACCTCATGTAAAAACACTGTATGATTATGTTTGACTTTATATGTGTGAAAGTTATTAAGTAATTTTCGATGACAGCATTTATCCTGTGTTGTTTCCCAGGCAGGACACACCTTCTCTTCTCCACCAGGATGCTTCCGTTCTGAAGGACCGTCCGGATTTTATTGATGATGATCTCGACTCGGACCAGCAGCCCGGTGTCCCCTCGTTGTGTGGTGATGTCACACTCCACCTGGTTGTGGGTGAAGCGGGTGAAGGTGAAGGGGCAGGTGGATCTCACGTAGAAAACCGTCCCGTTGAAAGTCTGGACGACCCCGCTGCCGAAGGTCCTGCATGTGTCTGATCACAAGCAAAGTCAGCTGTCTGAATTCATGTTTGTGTGAATGGAGCCAGAGGCTGAAAGCATTATTTAATTCATCCATCAATCAAGCAAAAAATCAATTTAATTATTTTTTGTTATGATGGATACTATAAGTTGTTTGTAAAATGCAGTGTGTCTCTGTTTTCCTGCTTCAAACTCACATTCAGTAAAGAAATGAGATTACTTTCCATTTCTTTTGGATCAAGATGCCTCCAAAATTCAGAGAATGAACATAAAACTTTAAAAACATATTCCAATTTATAGACTCTTATTCAACTGATGTTTTACAGTTAATTTACCACAGAATTATCATTCAAGAACTATTGTGTGTATTTATTGATCTATAATCTCACAATCAAAATTTAGTGTCTGTAACATGATTACTTTATTTTTACAGTAATTGTACCTGATTATGAATTACAAATACGAATTACAGACTAGTGATTACTGTAATACATGTATTTCATTAACACCTAACTTAATTTATACTTACATTTATGTGTTTCTGTGGTTGACACTGGTTCCCCTTGCCCAAATACTAGGACAGAAATAGTTATTAGTTTCAATAATGTTATAAATAAACATGATTAAATATAAATATAAATATTATGATAGTTAAAGTAGGTAAGGCACTAGAAAACTAATTTAACTAATTAAACATAATCTCTGTCAGTAATCTTACTCCAATCTACCAAAGTTGAGTGGTAAAAGGATTTATTTTAAATTTAAAAATTTCAGCCTGCTGAAAATGGACAGACAGGATATAAGGAAAAATCCTGCAGAGTAGTGGACTGTCTCCACTTCTAAATGTATTAATCAATCAAAGATAATTATAACAATCATAATAATAAGTAGCTAAGTCTCTCTGGCTCTTCAAAAGCTTTTAGAAGCCAAAACATGCACCACATTGAAATGGAAATCAGATTCTCTCTGGCCAATTTCAACTTGGCATTGTAGAATTAATAGCTGTGTGCCCTTGGAGAAAAAATATCACTGACAAAATTACAAAACGTTGCAGCTTTTCATCGATTTTACCTTTGTACGACCTTTGCTCCTATTCCTGTAATTCTGATGCTATTAAACCTTATTTCTCTGGTATTATTAGAGATTTTTTGTGTTATATCCTCCTTTCATTTTGTCATCCCCCTGTTCTGTCATTTCTTCCTATTTCAATTTAATGAAGCACAATAAAATATTCAGATTAGTAAATAAAAGCTGTGCACAGAACCTGAGGCCAGAGAGAAGAAGACAGCCAGCATCCATCTCTGAGAGGCCATGTTGCTCCACTATCCTTCACTGTGGGAGAGCAGCTCAATCAAAGAGTAACAGGACAACAGCCCAAGGCACTGCTTATATATGCACACACACAGACACACACACACACACACACACACACACACACACACACACACACATGTGCGCTCCCGCATGCACACAAAGACTAGTTCAAATAAGCACCAGGAACCAAAATTCAGATTAAAGTTTCACTCAGTGTTAATTAATCAAAGACAGAAAGAGGGGGGAAAAGTGGCCTGATTTCTAATAAAGCATTTCCTGAATATCTTATTGCGGTGCTATTGTATGTGCTGCTTCATGAACAAAGAGGCCAGACTCAACTGGAATTCAAGAAGACTTTGGCAAACACACACATGCACGCTGTAAAAGAAGTATCTGAAACCTGAAACTGTGTGCATCCCTCTTTTTCCTTTAATCTTGGGCTTACCGGTACGGCAACAGGAATATGCTAAAACCTGCTCAATATTTGTTTTTGTTTTGTTTTGGTTTTTTTTGTTTTGTTTTTTTTTTGCATTTTTGCAGGGCAGATTTCTCAAATGTTTGCTTTTCATGGTATTTTTTCTGTCTGCCCCTCATTTTCTCCACCGATGCAAAAAGAAAAACAGTAAAAGTAAGGTAAACTGTTCAAGAAAAGGAATAAGTCCCCCTTAGTCTCACCTGACACCTAATGGGTAAAATATTAAGTCCTTCTGGACCAGGAAAGAATGAGGAGCGATGCCTGCCTTTGTCAAATACTTAGGGGAATCAGACAATGCCTGCAAAGTTAATGGAGCATTAAATGCACTAGTGAGAAAAGCAAACAACTGGGGCACCTGTGTGGCCAAGGTGATGAACCAGGATGTAGCTAGTTTATCATTATCCAAACTGAAATCGAAGTAATCTCAGTAATCTGTATGATAATATTTTAGACATATTTTAAATGGTTTGCAGTATTCTCTCATCATGTGTTTTGCTGCTTTGAGGCGAGACCCCCATCTGTAGCATGTTTGCAAGGTTGCAGCTCTTACTTCTGCAGTTCATTTTGATTATTTTCTATTTGGGGCAGAAATCAATGTGGATAATGTTTGCTAGTAGTAGTGATGTTCTGAGGACTCTGTCCCATGGCAGTGTGAATTGCAGGATGCAAGTTTCTAAATAAAATATGCTGAATAACTCGCTGGTCGGTTATTTTTAAGAATGTTAGCCAGGGGGAGGTAGCATGTTAGCTAGCGCATCCAGCACAGAGAGCTACCACACAAGAAAATAGTTCAATAGTTGATTTAGGTTTAGTTTTTAATAATGTCAACGTTTTTACGCTACTTTGAATAACAAAAAATCTGACACACATCATCAAACCTAAAATTTGTTCATTTATCAACTGAAGTGCATTAAGGCAATTATTTTTAAGAAAGCTAGCTGGGGGAAGTACAACTCAATGGCAGGTGGCTAACAGTTAGCATCTGGAGCATGCAGCTAGTTTCCAGAACCCGGTAACAATGAGAAAAAGAAGACACCACCACTCTCCTACATAACAGCTAGGCGGTAAGTGAAATAATATCAAGTTTTTCAAAATTGGTGAACTATCCTTTTAACCATATAGAAAAATTTGTGCACGCAAAATGGAGTATATTCACAGTTTGGATACTTAGCTGTCAAATTAGCTGGCCCAATGACACTTGAGCAGGCCACACTGGATTAAGGCTTTCACCATTACTAGTTTAAGTGCTTTGTTGTGAAGTGAGACATCTCATGTTTCATACAATGTGGCTACGTGTCAAAGTTTTGCTATTATTACAAGATACACATTGTTTCCAGTATGCATGTAAACCTCATTTTGCAGCATCTTGGTGGTTTGGCAAGACCAACTTCAAGATTTTATGTGTTTTTATAAGTTTATTTCTTTCTGGGTTAAGAAAAACATTTGTGTCACATGTTACAAAGACTATTTTCAGCAAAATGGAAACTACAAGAGTTATCATTCTTTGCACTTTTCCTGTCACAAACACAGTTATTGATTTGGTTCGTCTTAAAACCCAGACTGCTGTGTCTGGCAGGCAGCTGTCAGAGTTTGGACATTATAAACACAGTGACATCCTTTGCACATCATTTTAAATAAAATCTTTTTTGTGTGTTGTGTGGCAACACACACACACAACTATTACTTTAAAAGTGGCTTCTTTAAGGTTTAACTTCTTATTTTTCAGGTTATCATATAACAAGAGGGGTGAATAGGTTTGCTTTCAGACAGAAGGATGTTTAAAGACAATTCAAGTGATGAACAAACTTAAATATTGACTTTCAGCTCCACAGAGCCAGTATGTGTGGTGGCGTCTTGCACTCAGTAGAGTGGGCTGAGAGGTGGAGAGTGATTACCTGATGAAAACTGAGAAAACAGCAGTCGAACAACAGTCGAAAAACATATTTGATCAGGAGTCAAGCTGTTGTTTAGTGGTCCCAGAAAAAGGCTGTGGAGGAGCAGGACAGCCTCAAGAACAGAGACAATCTTTTGATGTGCGCTGCTGTTTCGCAAAGCAAGCCAGAGGAAGAGCTGTGAGTAACATCACGTGAAGAAATTCTAATGTTGCCCTGAACTAAATCTTGTCTTTTATTAATAATGATGTAATATTGTGCAATCTCTCTATTCTTTTGCACCCATGCAAAGCGAGGTCAAAGGTCAGAATCAGGTTGCTGCCCTGTCAGAAGTCTAAGTCTAATATTTATTTTGTGGCCACTTTTTATCCTGTCAAGGATATAATAGTAAGAAGAAAAAGAAGAAAATTGTTTCCTGGGGGCATTGTCCTCAGCGCTACAGGAGATAAGGAAAAAACAAGTAATAATTTTATTTATATAGCATATTTCACTAACAAAGTGCTTTACAAAGACAAAGCAATTAACAACAACAATTCAAACAAATAAAAATGAACACAAAATACAAAATGGTACTGCATGAACACACGATCGACCTTGTGTCCTATGTTTTGATTCATGTGAATGCTCAAGATACATTTTGATCATTTGTTTGGTTAATTTGTGCGCTCATGTTCATTCATTTTTAAACAAAATGTAATAATTCATGCAGACAAATTAATTACCATGTCTACAAATTAGTGAAATGTGCACGCATTGCTTAAGGTTTAATGCTCCGTTTAACTCCTGCAGCAAGTTGGAAACTGATTGGACTCGCTTGCCATAATTAGTTGAATTTGTTTGGTTGCAAATATGTGTTTAGTTTATTAGCTTGACATTTTGCTGAAGATTAGCTGAATGTGGCTTTTTTAATGTAATTATGGGTAGATTTGTTAGTTAAATTTGACTTTTGGTAAAAAACTCAGGAGATGAGTTGTCAAGATATTAGCTATTGACAGAGCTTCCCATACAAGGCCATGCAAGGTGTTATTGTTTGATTATTTGTTAGAAAAACCATGACAACCAACATAATTGGAGCTCAGGGACTTTTTATTCATAAATATGCAGGCTTGAGGGAAGTTACCAGTAGGTGTGGTGCCGCTGACTCTATTAGATGGGCCTGTTCCGTGTCTATTCTCATACTTTCTGTGCAGCATGACGCACATTTTATGGCTCATGTACACATAGTGGCAGGCAGTGCCCATGAGTTAATATTTCATTACCAGGAAATACATTTTTCATTAAATTCTTTCTTGCTCTCGCTCTCGCTCTCTCTCTCTCTCTCTTCCCTCAGTTCCTTTCAAGAAATAAAAATATTTTATTTCCTCAATAACATCTATAGGAATAAATGCAGATAATATAGAATTGTTTTTTAATAGAGTTTATATTAAATTGAAGTGATGATAAGAACTGCAGGGTTGGCTTCCCTTTGTCCAGAGTAAAGGGTTTACCACTCAGACAGATGCTGACCCCTGACCCCATCCTACCCTGAAACCATGTAGGGTCTAATATAAAAAAGGAATTATCACCCATTAATGCCCTCTATCCCTAATGTACCCAGTCACAGCCCATTATAAGGCCTTTCTCATTGTCCATTTTGTGTGAAACCGTCATCCACGTATTGATCCTCTACGCACGTCAATCCATTTACGACCACATAATTTCTTCAGGCTGCAGCAGGCAGCATGAAAGGAATTTGAAAGAGATGAGACTTTTTTTTTCTGTGTTTTAAGATCAATCAATAATGGAGAGGGTTTCAATACTGATGGTTATGGTTGGTTTGTGTGAGTGTGTGTGTGTACTTGCATTGCTATTCTTGTGAGGAAGAGTCTGTCATAAGAGGTGGGGATTTTGATTGGGATTTGTTGGTCAGTCTTGAAAAGGAGGGAAATTAGGGAATAAGGCTTTAAGCTTGTTTATGCATGTAGACAGGGGCAGAAGCAGTTTAAATTGGTAGATTATGGGTAGATGCTTTGCAGTTGCACCCCAAATCTCCCAGCTATCATGTCTGTATGTGCAAATAATGTCCAAATATATAACAAGTGGGCTGGAAAAAGACAGTTATCTGACCAAGTTGTGATGTGGCTGTAGCTCATTTGCATAATGATGACTGAAAGTGATAATCCAACGAGGTAGATTACTGTGACATAATGCAAATGTTTGCTTCTTGTTAGTTAAGGCACAAATCAGATGTGTTTACACTGAATGTACAAAATACTACAAACATCCTCCCAATGTTGAGTTGCAGTCTCTTTTGCACAATCCACATCTCAGCTGTCTCAGACCTTAAAAATCATAACACCTCTCCTCCTTCGTGACTGGTGTAGATTTAGAAAAGGAAATCAATAAGCTAGCTGACTTTTACTTAATTAAAAGAGCTGTTCCTCATATTCTGTAAATTTAATACTAGACAAGTTTTGGTTTGCTGTTACCTGATTAAGTTCAGTGTCAAATCAAAAAATCATGTCTGTCAGTGGGGAAATAATCAAATCCCAGTCAAAAATAGAACAGAAATCAACTATAACCCCTGAGCTCTTTTAAAATGGCCAAATCGCACCACATCATCTGTTTACAGATTGCTGGGGAGGAAAAAACAGTGGACCTCCAATATGGCCGCCAGAGTTTATGTTATGTGATTTGAATTAATGTAGTCAATGGAGGTAAAGTTATGTTGTTGATGTGTTCTTGTACAGACGTTGTGCTACTACATCCAAACCTGCAGAGGGCAGCCGTTTTCTTATTATTTCTAGTGAGGCATTTACTTCAGCATCAGGTGAAACATGGTGATGCTGATCATGCATCCAAACTGTTTTATCAGTATTACACTCTATCGATTCAGCTATCACCAAATCCCTTTCTGCTTTTTAGGGCAGAAATTATATGCCATAATATCGCAGTTTGATGTTTTCACTTTTATGCATCATGAATGATCCAGTGAAAACTGGGCTATAAAAGAAAAGAAAATCACCATAATACTCACTGGGCATATTCAAATAGGGATTTATAATGTGTCAGTGTTTATAGATAGTAAATAATTGTATTTTTACGTCTCACGGTGTCTCTATAGTACTGTTCGATGGACTTATAATTTCCCTTTGAACAGCCAAGTTTTTTTCCTATTGCATAATAACTGTATTTCTGTTAAGTAATGCCACTCCAACGTAGCAAGCCAAATCCCCATCAGAAATGACCTACTCCCAAAACAATATTTCTTTGCGTCATACCGACGCTGGTAGTGACGAACTGGTCCACTACACTCCTCCTATATCATCTTACCTTTCCTCCCCACTCTTCTCCAACTCCCCATCAGGACCACAGGGATGTGAGACACTGATAGCCAGCACAGAAGGCTGGAAAACAACTTTATTCACCAGCCAGCGTTATTTTGGGAGTAAAGTGGTTTGGATATCCAGCGTAGCGCGCGCCTTTTACGCAGCAGTAACTTCGGTCTGAGGGGGGTGGGAATAAATTAGTTGAGTGTGTTTGCGTGTACGTTCGTGTGTTTGCTCTTTAAAAAAAAAACATCAAATAGGCTACAACTCCAACACCCCTGTCCTGTGTTTTTCCCATATGTCGCGAAAGTCGGGCGACCATGATTATAATCTCCGTAGTATGAGCAACCTGATGGGCGAGCGGAGGAAGAAAGTGAACGACGGAGGAGAGCGGAGTCTCATCAAAGCTCCGTCCA